>BSBK01012507.1:0-62510 GCA_027943335.1 Chamaecyparis obtusa | reverse complement strand
CATCCATCATTATTTCTACCCCTGTATTCAACATTGTGTTCAACATAGTTATCAATAGGGGGGGATCCTTGGATGATCCCCTTGGGATTCCATATCACCTCCTACATCATCACCTGTTTCATCATTCCTATCTTTCAGTTCTTTGATCCTCATAATCTCTTGTTCGATGGTGGCCTGCTTCTCTCTAATGACATTATTCAGATTTTACAGTTCATCTTAGTTCAACATCTTTGAGTATTCTTCAAAGTAGTTGGAAGCTTTTATGTCTTTTTGGAAGATGATCATTTCTCCTTCCCTCACCAAAGTGAGGAATCTATCCCTAGGAACTTCAAGGATGGTAGAGACTTGTGACATTATATTGAAATAAGTGAGTTTGGAGTTAAACTCAATAAGATCCCATTTCCTATTTTGGAAGATTTCCTCATTTCTCTTCTTCCAAATGAGAAAAAAAAAAATAGTAGTTAGAGTAAACCAAAATTTATTCAATTTGAAATCAAAATCCTCCACAAACCCTGCAAGTATCTCATCCCACTTGAGAGACTAGGTCTAGAATTCCAGGTGATGGGGTTACCAAAAAAAAAGGACTAGACCTATATGCAAACTTACACTAAAACAAAAATGCTCAAAGATTTCAAGATAGTTACAAATGGATGTTCAATTAAAAGACTGTAAATGAATAAACAAAAGAATGGAATCAATACCAATTTTTTTGAGTAATAGAATCCATCTAAAACATGCCTTCTTAGGCTCAATAGGAGAATGTCAAAATAAATAAAAAACAATGTGCCATCTAGAACTCAACCAATTATAACCCCAGATATGATTAATTATATTGATAATGCTTGATTTCTCTTTTAAAATTTTATAAGTTTGTTTACTAGAATACTCACCAAACACCTGACCATCATCTCACTTAATCTGATCAAAAAATTTCAAGGAATTGATAATCTTACCAAGAAAGAATCTACCAACAACTTTATAAATCAAAGTGTAAGCTTTCTTTTGGGAGCCAGGGATATTGAATTTAGTACTTATTTCCTCCCAAGATCCCAAACGATTGTCAACCATGACATCCTGAATGAGAGAGATGCCCCTCCTATACCATATCTTGGCAAAGAAACCTTGTGTTATAGAAAGAGGTTTATCCTTAAGAAATGTACCCCACCAAATAGACCTATCCATCACAACATAAGTAGGATTTCTTCCCATAACACTCCTTGAAAATAAAAAATACCTAACTTGACACCAAGCCTTCCAAATGGAAGAAAAAACACTTGAGCGAAAAACCTTTATCTTGAAATTACCAAAGACTATATCACATATAGGGATATCTTTCCACTATTTCCCTTTTTTTATGGTAGATCTCAACAATTTATTCCTAACCAAAAATTTCCATGGCTCATTTCCAATCAAAGTTTTGACAATCCATTTAGAGGCTAAGTTAATTCCCCAAGTCTTTAAATCTCTCAATCCAAGACCTCCCATCTCCTTGGGGTTGCAACATCACTCCCATTTGACATAGTGCCTTTTCCCATTCCTGAGCCCATCAGACCACAAGAATTCCCTCAGTATTCTTTCCAAATTATTGGTTTGATATTTGGAAAACAACCACATAGAGGCATAATAAACTGCATGGGAGATAAATCTATCAGCACCACTTGAGCTCTGGCATAAATTGAGAGCATATGTGTTTTCTATTTGAAGTGTTTATTCTCAATTTTTTTTATATATCCAAGACCACATGTCTTTGATAGAAGGGTCAATAGAATAAGGTATACCCAAATACCTAACAAAAGTGGAAGGTCCAGATCACTACTAACCTACTTCAAGAAGCCAAGTAGGAGGTAACTTTGACCAACCCAGTAAAGTGGATTTGTGGGGGGAAATTTTTCCTCTAGAGGATAGGCAAAAGAATTGAAGTCTATTAGGTACATTATCAAAATTTTCCTCTACCAAATCAAAAAAGAGTTTTGTATCATCTGCCAAATTATGAATAATTAAGTCTTCCTTATTTGGAAATGTAATTCCTTTTACAAAGGGACCAAGCATTGAGGCCTTAAGAATGCAGAACATGGCATCAAAAATAATTAAAAATAATGCTGGTGCATGGGGACACCCTTGTCTTATAGATCTTCCAAGAGGGATTGGATCAGAATAATCACCATTAACTTCAATCACTATAGATGAATCTTTGAACAATATGGAAACCCAGTTACAAAAGTACAATGGAAACCCAAATGCCTTCAACATGCTAAGGAACAACAACGAATCAATCATGTCATACACCTTTTCAAAATCCATCAATATTATAGACACATTCCGGCCATCCATTTTTTCCCAATGCATAGCTTCCCAACTTGTGATAAGATTTTCTAAGATGTATTTTTCTTTAATGAAACCATTCTAGGTAAGTGAGACAATTTCATTAAGCATGTCAAAATTATTCTCACCAAGAGTTTGGTAATAATTTTGTATGATAGGTTTAGTAAAGTAATTGGTCTCCAATATTTGATTTGGGAACTATCCCAATTTTTAGGAAGAAGCTTGATTACCCCTCTATTAAAATTTATCCCAAGAGAGCCTTTCTCATAAGCATCTTCATATAGCTCCATCAATTCACACGAGATCCAATCTTTATTCTATTTGTAGAACTTGGCTGGGAAACCATCCAAGCCAGGGGATTTCCCATTAGCCATGGAACCTATAGAATTCTTAATCTTTTTCAACTCTATCTTTTGGCTAAGAATCATTGCTTTCTCCTTAGTAACTTTTCTAGGGATAAGCTTGACACATTGGTGCGATGCTTTTTGGTTATTAGATCCATGCTCTGAAGTAAATAATTCTTTATAAAATTGAGAAAATCCATTCAATATATCCTTGTTGTCACTAGTGTACCCATTCTCCACCTAAATCCCACTAATCTCTTCCATGCACTATTTGGCTCTAATAAGATTAAAAAATACTTGGAGCCTCTGTCACCTTCCTTGAGCCATATTTCCTTATCTCTAGTTTTCTGCCCTTGGATCTTATAATTTTGAATTCTCCTTAACTGCACTTTAGAGGTGATCATCTCTTGTTCTAGGTTATTTTTATTACCTTTAACTTGAAGAGATTTTTTAGACTCATTGAGTTTTTTCTTGTAGTATCACTCTTCCTTCCTCCTATCTTTGGCTTCCTTGGTTCCTATGATTTGAAACAAATTTTTCCACATTTCAACCAACTGATCCCACTTCTGTCTGGAAGAGGACTAAAGATTGTAAAATTTGGAGAGATAGGTAATTGTTCTGATGGCCTCCAATGTGTCATCATATTAAAGAAAACAGGCATTAAGCTTGAATATATTTTTCTTCTTATGTACAATGTTATGTGATAGGGACTCTTTAAATGAAATGCAAGCAGAAATGGGGGAGTGGTTAGATATACTTAATGGAGATACATAGATAGAAGTCTATCCTGGAGGATGTGAAAATCCAAACATAAAGGATTCCATATAAATTCTATCTAGCCTACAATATATTCTATGCTTGTTAGACTAGTTATTGCACCAAGTAAACCAAATACTATCATATTCTTTCTTCATCTTTTTCAAAGGATCACTAATATTAAATCTTCTTTTAAGTTTGGCCTAGAAAAATAATTCATTCCCTTTCCATGAATGGTTAGTTCTCCCCTAGACTTTTCATCCCCATTCTCCACCATATTAAAATCCCCAATCAATATCCAACTAGCATTAAGAAGATTTCATTCGAACTAGTCCCATAGGATAGCACTGTCTTGGTAATCATTTGGAGCATAGATGTTTCAAACCCCTACCTCCTTGTTATTAGATCCGAAAGTGACCCATTGATCCTATTGGTAGGAAGATACACCATTGGAGATCATTTTATTAATCCACTATAGAACAAACAGGATAGCCACCCCTCCTTTCCTCTCTCATGCCCAGAGTACAAGTAGGTGGCTTTATCCCATAGAAACTTTAGGGGAATAAAGGCATGATATATAGTAACTTTAATCTTCTACATGAAGATAATATCCTTTCTATGTAGTTTATTACACCAGTTTCTAACAATATATTTTCTGTCTATCATTTCAATCCCTATAATATTTCAACTATGAATGTGCGTATTCATGATTAACTTGAGGGAGGATTTTGGTTCTTTCATAATTTAGTAAAACATTTTGGAATATCAGAGCTCTTAATCTTGTTGCTTCACTCATTATTTTTTTCACTAATTTTCCTCTCATATGTCTTCCTCTTTTTCTTTTTGCTAACAACTTTTGTAAACCTGACTTCTATCAAATCTTGACCACCTTTCTCAATGGGCACAATTTGAGATTTTGGTTACATTCTGACCCAAAAGTTTTGATGCAATGCAAGGTAGGAGAATCCCCAATGGAGCTGTCCTAGCCCCCAGCAAATAACCACACACAAGAATATAATAACAATACAGAGATATAGATCCACACAATGCCAATACTCATAATAGAATCATTATATTTTCATCCAACATGCCCGGCTGTAAGGCCTTCCGGGTTACAGCCAAATACAATGCAATTACAATAGAAACTCCACAAGATCTCGCAAGATCCAAACCAAACCCTAGCTAGCCCAGATCCACACACTGGTAGGAACCCCCAAGGAAGATCTAAACTTGTGCTCGCAAGCCCACCAAGCAATCTCCTTGTTTCCCAAGCCGCAGCTACTAGCTCTCCTCAAAACTCGCTCCACATCCACCTCCTCTTCTCCAAGATGGATGAATGAATCTCAAGAGTTCCCCCACAACCTCTACTTATACCAATCTAAGCCACAGGTCAGCCCTGAATATAAATTAAATACAAATACCGAAATTAAATGCCACAAGTCGGCCAACAACAACAATTAAATTCCCAAAATAGATGTCTTAGAAAAATTGCGATATCTCCTAGCTCCGGATGAATTAGAACTTGTGCTTCAAACCGTAGGAAGAAATATAGGCCCTCTTCAATACCTGAAATTTTCAGCCTCTAACTCTTTGTGAAAAATTACTTATACGACCTGTAATAGGCACCAAAATCCTAAGCAAGGCCAAACTCCTCCTAGGCCATGCTGAGAAACCAAAACCATGCCAAGTTCATTAAATGCATCAAAACAAATTACCCAAGACCAAATTAGGTCTATCCAACTCTACCAAGACCCCTCACACATTAAAATAATTCCACACAACTCCATCAAATCTCCTAAACATGGAGGATAGCCAACTACCCTGGGATGCTCCTGCATCAGACTCCCCAGGTGCGAAAAGAAGTATGCCTCATACTTTGACACCAGATGAAATATCTACAACCATCTTCATCTTCACCAAAGGCTTCCACTCCAACAGGGACAATAGAACCAACATGCAAATCTCCCAAATCCGCATCCATCTGTCAACCACTAGAATCTCAACCATCCAATCAACATGCTCACTCCCAGGAACACACTGAACATAGTGCCTCACCAACATTCTTTGTAGCTGATCACTACCAACAACAACAATATCCTTGAACATGAAATCCATGTTACCAACATGTAAGCTCAAATCCACAATAGGAGCAACATGTAAATCCTCAACCATGTCAACCACCAACAGGTCCACATCAGGAACATACAGATCCGTAGTATCATGTAGATCCTCAACCACATCAACAACTAGTGAATCCACACCAGAAACATAATCCATATCACCAACATATGGATCATCACCCTTAGCAACCTGATTATCCATGACCAAGTGCTCCATAATTTCCATGTTAGACTCAACCAACTGATCATGAAAACCAATCTCAATCACAGCACCAACAAGGTTAGGAAGCTCCATAGAAACATCCACAAGTTTCTCCACAGGTTCTGCATCAGCCTCCACACACTGATCAACAAAACCAACTTCCATATCAACCTTGCTATGCCCTCTTCTCTCTCGAACAAGTCTTCTAACCGGCCACACAACTCGCTTCCTGATCAGTAGACTCCAGCTCCATGGATTCAAGATCTCTCGAACTCTCTTACGAAATTTATCCAAAGATGGATCACTCTCAACCATCCCTTCCTTAGCTTGATTAGTCAATCTAGCTTCCAACCGAGCACAAGTCTTTGAAATATTCTTCTCCACCACATCATGGAGTTTTGCAATCATCTCAGGGTCCAATCTTCTTAGAGCCATCTTCTAAGATCTTCGCAAACCCTCTGCAACAAATCACCAACTAGATCTAACCTTCAACCAGGTCCTAGTGCAAACTGCCTCACATTCGGCACTCTGGCCACACACTCAGGAACAACCTTCACTTTGAAAAACTCCACCCAAGGTCCTGGTGTAAACTGCCTCACATTCGGCGCTCTGTCCACACACTCAGGAACAACCTGGCTCTGATACCACTTGATGCAATGCAAGGTAGGAGAATCCCCAATGGAGCTGTCCTAGCCCCCAGCAAATAACCACACACAAGAATATAATAACAATACAGAGATATAGATCCACACAATGCCAATACTCATAATAGAATCATTATATTTTCATCCAACATGCCCGGCTGTAAGGCCTTCCGGGTTACGGCCAAATACAATGCAATTACAATAGAAACTCCACAAGATCTCGCAAGATCCAAACCAAACCCTAGCTAGCCCAGATCCACACACTGGTAGGAACCCCCAAGGAAGATCTAAACTTGTGCTCGCAAGCCCACCAAGCAATCTCCTTGTTTCCCAAGCCGCAGCTACTAGCTCTCCTCAAAACTCGCTCCACATCCACCTCCTCTTCTCCAAGATGGATGAATGAATCTCAAGAGTTCCCCCACAACCTCTACTTATACCAATCTAAGCCACAGGTCGGCCCTGAATATAAATTAAATACAAATACCGAAATTAAATGCCACAAGTCGGCCAACAACAACAATTAAATTCCCAAAATAGATGTCTTAGAAAAATTGCGATATCTCCTAGCTCCGGATGAATTAGAACTCGTGCTTCGAACCGTAGGTAGAAATATAGGCCCTATTCAATACCTGAAATTTTCAGCCTCTAACTCTTTGTGGAAAATTACTTATACGACCTGTAATAGGCACCAAAATCCTAAGCAAGGCCAAACTCCTCCTAGGCCATGCTGAGAAACCAAAACCATGCCAAGTTCATTAAATGCATCAAAAAAAATTACCCAAGACCAAATTAGGTCTATCCAACTCTACCAAGACCCCTCACACATTAAAATAATTCCACACAACTCCATCAAATCTCCTAAACATGCAGGATAGCCAACTACCCTGGGATGCTCCTGCATCAAGTTTTGGGGTTAGTATTGACTATGGCTTGTTCAATAGAGAGATGTTCAAGATTCACTTTATTCTTTGCAAAATCATTATTCTTATCCAAGGTTAATTGCTGTAAATTTTTGGTTAGGGCATCATCACCATTAACATTCTCTCTACCAATAGGAATATATTGAGGTTAGCATTTGACTGGGTTGGGGAGCACTGCATTTTCAGGTTGGCTTGCAGGTCAAACCTCAAAATCCTCTTCAAAGAGAGGATTGGTTAAGGAAACAAATTTATCCAATGGCTTTTCAATGATATCCACTTGCCCCATTCTCAAAATATCATAAGTATTAGAAATAATTTTATTAACAACATTCAAATTAACAGAACTACCATTATCCTTAATTTCCTTAGGTTGTAGAGATACTCAATTTGCAACTATCACATTGAAGGATTTTTGAATTGTTTTTTAATGATAGACAGTCTCATCTATTGTGACCACTTATCTTGCAGTGAAAACAAGCCCCAAGATTACCAAGAATGGCAATTTCCCAACAATAAGACTCTCCCTCAATATCAACTAAAATATCTTTAGGAAACATCACCTCAAGGTTGAATGCAATGAGGATATGAGCATTTAAATGTGGCAAGGTAACCATAGAGTTTTCTACTTGGAAAACAGACCCCAAGGGCTTAAGCATATGGGGAATAAAGGGCAAGAATTCTAGTTGAAATCCTCTTAATTCAACCCAATTCAAAGAGGATCGGGCCACAATTTGATCAACATTACTTCTTGTGGACCAAGAAAAATCTCTAAATAGGGTTTGACCAACATTCCAATATCCTTTTTTCAAAACTCTTTCCTACATTCCACATAATTTAAAAAAATTAACAAACAAGCCTTTCTAAATCATTCTTCTAAAACTAACAAATATTCCAAGCTTTTTCCCCCAAACATTATTAAACTAATCATCTAAAAATTTTCTAGCATATAAGAATTTAACATCCATACAAATAAAGAATACAAGAATACTTTTAAGCTAAGATTGTTCTATTTTAATAGCCTTTACCATGTCATCATTCAACGAGAGAGTGAGACTCTTCACACTAGGTGATGGGACCTTACCTTCCTGTCCTCCTATTGGGTCTAAGAATTCTACCCTATTTCCATCACCTCATCTATCTCCATTGGGGCTAGGCTCTCCTCCTTCGCTCCACAATTGCCTTCTGCAAAATTCTCCATCAAAATAAGATGAGTCCGGAAGCATAAGAGAAGATTGTTTGGCCACAACCACTTTATAAGACAGTTTGGCCCAATCCTTAGATTAATCACCAAAAAATATATCTTCACCAAATTTATTGCAACTATCCTTTCCATCATTTCCATAATTATCACCAGAGACAATCATTTAGAGAAAGTATGATCGGGATTACAAGTGAGGTGAGTCCTAAATAGAATATATTAGAAAAATAAAGGAAAACACATGCGAGGGAAAAATAAAACCAGAGCACATAGGCTAGGCCCCGTTTGGCACCTGGAATTAATCTAGAATAGGCATTATTGAATGCCCAAATAAACTAATTCGCTATTTGCGGCCACTTTCTTAATTCCCGAATTGGAAAAATAATTCCCATTTTTGGGCCAATGCATGAATTTAATAATTCTAAAAAAAGGTGGAATTCATTTTATTCCAGAATAAGGCTATTTGAGAATTGAAGATTACATCCAAATTTACAAACTCGTCGAGTCCATTTGAGCATTTGGGTAAGTTTTGAGCATTTTATTCGTTACACAATTTACAGAGTAGAGGGCCTTTATAATTGATAAGGCCATCCACAGATTTCCTACAGATCATTTACCCTTTTGTCATGAGTCTCAAATCTTTTAATAACAATGTTTGTTAAGATATTGAGAATTTTCTATGATATTCCTTTTGTTTTGTAGTGCGTTCTGCTAAAAAATCCATTTTCTTAGCGCGCCATGGATGGCCAGCGGAGCTTCATTTCCATGTTGTACAGAAGTGAAAATATTTAAATCTGGCGTAATGATCAAACACTAGCTTCTTGCAGATGGAATATGTAATTATTTTCATTGATTAAGCATTTTTTGCTGTGAATTATTAAACTTTAATGATGAATCCCCAATTTTTCTCTCAATGCCCAAACATTCCAATCAATGCTGCTAGTAAGTTTTAGTGAAACTTCTCATGATTGCTTCCGATATTAGGTTTTTTTCCTTTGTGCGAGAGGGTTGTGTGTACCAGGAACAAACAAACATGAAGATATTCTATTTTACATGGTTTTCTAACCTCTTCTATTCTAGGTGCACCAAACAAGTCCAAATCTTATTCCAGCATTCATTTTGAGGATTAATTAATTTAATAATAGGTCCTTATTCTAGAATAGGCCTATTTTGGATAAGTTAATTCCATGCACCAAACGGGCCTTGACAAAGAAAAAAGACAAGTAAGATATGCGGTAGAGAACAAGCAATCAAAGAAATGACATGCACGATAAATCTAAAGGCACCAAGCATTCCAAAAGGTATCCACACTAGCTTGAAAATGGGGTACGTGAATCAAGTGGGATTGTACCATGATAGGGCACCCCTCTTGTAGACCAGAAAACTCCTGAACACCCTCATGCATAATATACATAGGAATGGTGATACATATTAGTCTATTGAAATAATTTAAATAATTTATCCATTTATGGTTTTCTCTATATTACTGCACTCATGGATGGGTTGAAAGAGAGAGTGTACTAGCATAGAAGATCATGCATGATATAGTGTTTTCTTGTCTTATTTGCTAAAATAACATTTTGTGTAAATTCAACCTAAAAATGGTGAAGTTTAAAGTAAGAGCCACACTTTTTAGCCCCTAGAAATATAAATTTATCCTACTTGATTATAATACCTTAATACAAAACCTCCTGTAGAGTTTTGTAAGGGTTGATACTTTATATTTAGTGAGGTTACAATAAGAACTCTACACATCAAAATTTCTCAATCAAAAGCTTTATGACGCATGTAATAAGTAACAAAATGAATACTCAAAATAAAAGCTAAATTTATTTTCATAGAAGTAATCCTTTGTAAGTTCATAGTAATATTGTAATGTTGAGGTACCATTAAGATGATATTGTGTTGATGTAAACACTAATATGATAATAAATCGATAAAGGAATACATATAAAAGATAAATATTTATTCTTTGCCTCTGAAGAAATAACATCCCTATAAAATTTATCAAATATCAATAAAAGGTGTTAATTCAAATACTACCCCTATAAATAATTGGGATAATTGATAATAAGATCATCTTCCATATACTTTTAGTTTGTCTTTACTATATTTTATGCTTTCTCTTACTTCCAATTCTATATTTTACTTTGAAAGGAAGCAAAGATATATTAAAAGTATTGATGTGGAATTATGATAAGAAATATCCTCTTCCATCAACTTTTTCTTCCTCTTTGTTATATGGTGAGGTTGAGTGGTTGCTACCACTAGAATGACAACAAGGAGCCCGAGATTTGAGAGATTGCAAGAACTAAGTAGATAAGCTTTAACCTTCACATCAACCATGAGGTAGAGAATAATCATGGGAGGCAAAAAGTGTCAAGGCAACCCTAGCAATAGTACATAGGATGTTTCCATAATTATCAAGTAACTCTTGGAGGTGAGCCATATCTAGTGCCACTTTGTTGGCCAAAACATGAATCTCAAACACAACATTAGAACATAGAGAAGTTTCAACAAAAATAAAACCATTTGCATTAATAGTGTAATTAGTAAAAGTTGTAGAACCCATATCCTTACACAAGTAAAATATAATCTCCACCCTAAAAGAATGTCAAATTTATGTATACTGGAAAGACATGCAAGACAAATTCCCCAAAAGAGCCATATTCTAGGAGAAAGGCTCTAGGTGCAAGGGGAAAAATATCATAAATCTATCTCCAAAAGTTTTAGGCACAATGATAGAAACAATATCAATATTTGAATGGTTCACTAAATGGAGTGATGAGAGTCATTGAGACTCCTATAATATAGACAAGCCCCCATAGGCAAGCCTTGAAAAAGAATACACCATGCAAATGGGTGAGCTAGATATTGTGAAATCAATGTTTCCATATTGAAAAAAATGACTACAAATGCCACCACAAATTTAAAGTAGGCACCTTGGGAAGGTGCTTAGAAAGTCAACAATTACCCATATGCAAATTGTAATTGAAAAAAAATAATTGGGGGTGCATTGTCAATCTTTCCACAATGGTTTGGTAGAAAAGACACTGATCTTATGAATCATTTCCATTGAAAGAGTTCACATAACGGCATCGAATGTCTCTATATGGCTAAGAGATAGTAATGAATATGTAGATCCTGCCAAGAACAAAGGCTCATAGTATCCTAAAAGAATAAATCTCAAGGGGCAATTTAGGTAGAGAGATCCCTTAGAATTGAATAAAGAGATACCACCAAAGGTTGTGTTTGTTAAAGCAGAGCCCTTTCCTAAAATCGGATCCAATAGAAACAAACAGGTTGAGGCTCAATAGCTTCCCAAACTCACCACGTGACTTTGGCAACAAAGATGCCCTCAATATGCACATCTTCTTTCATAAGAAGGAGGCTTAGCAAACAAAATCAATTTAAAGAGAACGCATAGAGAAGTGATGTTTTAAGCGGTACTCTTCACACATGAGGGAATCTTGTTCAGAAATATCCCCACCGTTATGCTTCGTATGAATGCATTCCAAGCTCTTGAGAAATGAAAATAGAAGCAGTCAAAAGAGAGGACGTAGTAATTTTGAAAGAGGGCGTTGTGCTGTGACGTCTAGACTTACACGTTTAGAAATGAAAATGAACACGGTGGAAATAGAGGACGCAGCATTTTTTGAAAGAGAGCCCCGTGCTATCTGCGAAGTTTATTATTAAATGTTATCCTCGGCGACGCGGGGTCCTCTTTTGAGGCCCCAGCGTTGGTTATTATTAAATGTTATTCTCGGCGTCCTCTTTTGAGGCCCCAGCGTTGTTTCAGCAAAACTAGACATGCATTTGCCGTTGTTTCAGCAAAACTAGACATGCATTTGCCGTTGTTTCTTGACCCTGGGAACGCTTGTATATTATATTCCCTCCACTTACGCGTCAAACAAGATTCCTTTCACCTGAAGTCTACAGTCTAAAGAGCCTCGTATATATTTTCACATTTCGGTCTACAAACACATTAGTCTCGCCTTGATTTTTAATGGCCATATTTTAAAATTACCTATGCCGTGTAATGTTGCTTTTGTTTAGAAAAGTTAATATAGTAATTAGAATATTCTGAATTATTAGTAATTAAGTTTTTGTTTCTAGATTATAAATGATTGTTATCTATACTTTTTTTTGTCTAAGATATAGCAATAAAAATATAATTATATGTTTAATTGGTTGAATTTAAATCTGATTCTGGAAATGTTAAGGATTGAATTCTCTGATTTCACTGCAGTTTCTTACATGTGGATTTATTTTTTAAATTATGAAACTAATTTTCTATAAAACACAACTTTAATTTTTGTTTCATAAAATTCTTTTTCTCTAATCTATTCTAAAGATTGATGATGATTAGAAATGCATTTAGAGGGCTACTATATTGCTAAGATAACTATTCTCATAGGTCAACTACAAGAAAATGAACAAATTCACATGCAATATAATAATAAATATAACTTTGTTCAATTGTCTTGGCTCTCTAGGATGAATATGTAGATATTAATTCAGTTTACTACCCCAATAAAAGTGCTCTTAGCATACTCTTCTGTTTTGATGTAAATGATAGTGTTTGATGGATAATGATTTAAAGGAGCGTAATTAAGTCTTTTAAATAAAAGTACATATCAATAAATCTAGCAAACATATGTTTAGTTAGCTCAAGAATGCAAACAATATGTGGAAATTCACTAATCTATAAATCTTAAAAAATTGAATGTCAAATTTGTAGGGTTATCACTACACGCACAAAGATGACAAAAAATTATGGGCTTTGAACTATGTGCACACAATCAATTTTTAAGCATAGTAGGAAAAATACATGTGGCATGCATGGGAGATGTGTAGAAATTGATGTGGCATGCATGGGAGGTGGGGTATAGGTGAAGGCTAGGGGAATAAGCCAAACTTCTCACAAAATTAGACCACTATTGATATATGATTTTCTGAAACCATTCTCCTAAAGTATCAACAAACTTAAATGGTGATTAACATGAGTATACAAATTTCAACAATATACTTTATTGTAACTTTGAGGTGCATGTGAATCTTTAAATGATCATGTATGTCAAACTATGTAACACTCACAAACATGAATATAGAGTAGATATTTAGACAATAGAGGATATCTTAGGATTAAAAAAAATGGACCCAATGAAATATCATTGTATAAATTTATTTCTTTTACAATATTCACTTCATAGGATCTTAATAAATAGAGGAAAATTATTTCATGAATTCTTTTTTGTATGCAAATAAAATTTAAAATAATTTCTAATTTAATTTTACTCTGAATAATCATAAATAGTAGAAGAGAGATGTGGAAGTATAATTATATATATTACATTTTTATCTATAGTAATAATACTCCACTTCACTTGGAGGCCATTAAATGATATGATGTACCAAGATTTAATGATTCATGTGATAATGACCTTTTGTAAAGATGTTGAGTCTCTATCTAGCACCTATCACTAATCATAGTACATATTTTCAGGATACTTTGATATACATTTTCATAAACTAGTTGTACATTTTTATATGCCTTTCCCATTACATATTTTTGCAAATACAATATCAAATGCATGAAAGGATTATAAAAGCATTCATCTATCTTATAAACATTGATATTGAAAAGCTCAACCATAGTCATTGCAAATGACACTAATAATGATCAAGGTAGTTTTACATTTCTACAAGACTTTCCCATTATAATTATTCATGTTTTAAAGATACAAGGCATTGTAGGAGATGGAAAATATTACATGAAATATAAGTTTAAGCTATGAAAACAAACATGTAAACCATATACTATTATAACTATAATAAACTACATCATATAAAAACTAGTACTAATTTATTGAATGATAAGTGTGGTATTTAAATGTTGGTTTTATATAATACTATGAAATGGGATTTTTATTAAAATGGGTTATGAAATGGTGATATGATTGTGGATGGAAACAAATAACACACGTAAGAATGAAATGTATTAGAAAATACATATGTTCTCAATGCAAGAACATGGGTGCAATATTCTCAAGCTTGAGTAATAGGTCATTAGTTGAAATAATATTTGTAGTATATGACTCTTTGTGTGTGTAAGTTTAACACCTTCATGAAAATAGGATAATCAACTACAATTCTAGAAAAATACAATACAAATTTAAGCTAAGAATTGAAATTAACATTTATGACATCCCATGGTTCTCTAACTAATTTGGTAAGTAGAGCTCTCAGCCTATTCTCTACTAGTGACAAATCTAGAATGAGAAATATGATAGTACAAATGCTTAATCTAGCTCTCAAACTCTCAAATGTGATACAAAGATAATTCAAATGCTCTCAATTGCTCTTAATTGATCTCAATTGCTATGAAATTGCCTATAATGGTGATGCTTTGCAAATGAATTTCTAAGATTATTATTGCTCTCAAAATGCTCCTTATTTATAGTAAATTTCCAAGGGTAACCTGGGATAGAGTTATTTAATCATGATTTAGCCTTGGTTGAGTCAAAAGCTTTGCATTATTTTTAAATGGGGGGACAATTTAAATGTTTGTCTCAAAGTTTTGGACAAAAAGACAAAATTAAGTGGATGAGATTCAAAGTTGAAATGTGTGATTGAGATTCAACTATTTTGGAGTGATCAATGTGCTTTTGTCTCTCAATTCTCATTGGTTGCTCAAATTATTGTTGAAAGATATTAGGACTAATTAAATCTTGTTAATTAATTAAATTAGCCATGTAAGGGAATAGGTTCAATTTGAGTTTTGATTTAAAACTATACAATTAATTGATTAAAATCAATTATATAGTGTTTTTCACCCCTTTAAGCTTGTATTTAATTATTGAATGCCATCATTTGATTTTTTCTTTGATTTTATTGATTTTGTCCAATTTGATTTAATAAATGTCCATTTTGATTTGATCCTTTTTGGTGAGAATTAGAGCATTTTGATTAAGAATTTGCCATTTTGATGATTTAAAAGCACATGTCCATTTTTTGAGTGTCTACAAATGCCCCTCTTTGAATTGATGTGTGAAGCTCATTGATTCAAATAAATTTTAAGTCCTGATCAATTTTAGGTCCTGGTTAATTGATACACAACTGATTTAGGTCCTAATTTGATATTTGATATGATTAATGATATTGCCTGATATGATTCAACATTTGATATGATATGCCCCACTGATAATAGTTCAAAATTTTTGATACCTCAGATTTACTGATTTTTTATGCCAATTTGATACTCTTATGATGCCCCCTCAGAAATGAAACATATTGATTGTTTGTTTAGAAAAAGTTGATGATAGTGATTTATATTGATCCAATATGTTTTCATTTCTGAAAAACATTGATGATATTCCTTGTTCAACAAATGCCCCGATTTGATTGATAGGTTGATATAGGTCAAAGGGTCAAAATTTCACCTCAAAATTAGGTCAAATTAGCATAAATAGGTTGAAAAACCTAGATTTACTATTCATTTTCACTTTTCACTATTGAGATTTTGCTCTGATCTTGAGTTAGCTGATCACGATGGTTGTGCCAATTCAAGAGCATCAGTTCAAGAGAGGTCATTGGTATTAGAGACCCTAGGATTACGAACCTCTTGTAAGTGATTTTGAACCTTTCCATGCATTTATTGCAATGTTTTTAGCATTTATTGCATTTATTTCATGATTTTATAGTTGTTAATTTGCAAAATGCTATGTAGTATACATGAAATACCATGCAGGACCTTAAAAAAATGCATCCATGCATTTAAATGACACCTCAGCATAGTAAAATGCCGCTTAGGATAGTTAAAATGCCACCTGATCAATTTTAAATGCCGCATAAAACTAGGGTTTTATTGCCAATTTATAAATGGTTTACCGCTAGAGAAACCCTAGGTTTTAAATGATGCCTAGGCATGATAAAATGCCTCTTAGAGCTTTAAAATGATGTGTGAAGTGTGAAGTACCATGTATGAGTAACAAAGTGCCACATATGCATTTTCTACACCACCTAAGGTAAAATGCCACGTCCTAATAGGAAAATGACGCCTAACGGATTTTTTGAAATTTTGAAACTCACACTTGGTTTTCTGATTAAAATTTGATATCTCTGGATGATCGATTGAATTTTCCAAGATAGATAGGTCTGTTGTAGTTAATAAAAAAAAGTGATTAGGATATCAGGATAATGGTACCAATGAATGTTTGATTTGTCAATATGATAAGATAGAAAACTGATAGATAGATATTGATCAGTGTGAAAACTAATAGGTAGATAACTGATAATTCTCTCTCAAGATATAGAGACACAAACAAATGGTACTAGGTGTGATTTCTTGATACTTTGATTCTAATAGGATTGATTGACTTAAAATGATTCACTGACATAGAAAACTGATATGATTCCCTTGATTTTACAAATAGACACATTTTCGTAAGCTTTACATATGGACCGTTGCATCTTGGGTTATAGATCTAGGTCAGGCTGTGACCCCAACAAAGTACCACATCATCAAGATGTGTGGCCTAAGTTTCCTTCTTGATATCCCACATTTCCAGCTGAACTGTGGTCTTCTTATAGTTGTGGCAGAGAGATGACACTCTGACTATAATACCTTTCATTTACCTTTTGGGGAGATGACCATCACTCCAGAGGATGTGTATAGATTGTTGTGCATTCCTACCCAAGGTGAGATGGTTTACTATGATTAAGTCTATGATAGCATAGTTTGTAGATGGGTGTTTGGAGATAACACCATTGATGATGATACTATCATGTGGGTGCAGTTTGCTTCATTTCCCATTTTGCCAAGAATTTTGGGTGCTCGAATAGGCAGATTACTGCTTCCCAACCAGTGAGGTCATGGTTTTTCTATTGGATGGGGCTAGATTCTAGAGGATTTTCTTGTGCAACCTCAACAGTTCGATTGGGGTTCTTGCATCCTCATGCAGTTATACCACGATTTACATGAGGTGGTGTATAGATCTAGCACTTCTTTGTCAATAGGTGTGGTGATTCTTTAGTTGTGGGTGTGGGAGCATCTTCCCATTACTAGGCCCTTGTCAGATTATATCTATCGGTGAGGTTTCCCTTATGCATTTCTATATAGTGGCATGGTTGTCCATCATCATCTGGGCAAGTTAGAGTATTGGCGCCATAGGATTGATGATATGAATTAGGTCATCTGGAGACCATATCTATTTTGTGAGGGTTGGAGGGAGGATGATGATGAGCTCCCTTATATGTTTTCTTCATGTTGGATGATTGGTAGATCTATGACTATGATTGAGAGATTTTTCTTCGGTCAAGTTTCCAGATAGTATGGCAGGGTTCAAGATATGTCATAGGGCATGGCTTTGTAT
Organism: Chamaecyparis obtusa; assembly: GCA_027943335.1. Taxonomy (NCBI): domain Eukaryota; kingdom Viridiplantae; phylum Streptophyta; class Pinopsida; order Cupressales; family Cupressaceae; genus Chamaecyparis; species Chamaecyparis obtusa. Next base: position 44,630 of record BSBK01012507.1, on the reverse strand, counting down.
GCTCACATTTAGGCAGAGCGATTGATGTGGGGTGCTCAAATTGATTTCCAATTTTCTTGTGATCAGATTGCCTAGATGTTGTTTTGTAGATGGGATATTTTAGTGCATGTAGTAGATGCTAGTATACTTGCAGAGTACAGAGATTGGTGGTCGCAGAATAGATTTATGAGATTTACAGATCCTACGGAGCCTATCCCAGATAGAGATGAGTGATTTGATGATGATGGGGTGATGACAATGGGGATGATAGTGATGATGGTGGAAGACCTAGATGACATCGGTGACATTGAGCTCAAAGAGGACAAAGAGCTCCTTAGGTCATGGCTAGAGGATGAGATGGGCCATGAGTGTGAGGTGGTCATGTCAGAGACAGAGCTATCAGGCAAGTTCAGCAGGATCAAGGACTTGGGTTTGTGCATCCTAGAGCTGCAATAGTATAGGGACAATAGAGACAATAGAGAGTTTGGAGACAAGGACATATTGATGCAGCTAGACAGGTTCTTGGTGGACAGGAGCCTTTGGTTCAGTTATAGTGGGTTGCATTGGCACAACAGGAGCAGATTCTGGCACAGTAGGTCCCTCCACAGGTTCCTCAGTCTCAGGATATGGGTCAGACATCTCAGGCTTCACCTAGTATGGACACTCTAGACCATAGGATGTTCGTTCATTGTAGATAGGTTTATTAGCTATTGTGGGTCAACTAGACAAGGTAGCTACGATGATGCAACAGTTTATGACCATTATGACTCAAAGGCCTAGTATGGATAGCACTAGTCAGATGCCTCCAACTCAGGATAGACTAGGTGATGGGGGTCTAGATGGATCAGGTGCAAGGGATGGATTGGGTGGTGCCACAGGATCTTGATGTTGTTATGATGGATCTGTTCCTTGATGACTTGTATCATGTTTCATGTTATTGATTAGAACTTGATGTACCACTGTGTTACGACCTATTGTATGTTGCTATACTGATTTGATGGATCATTTGATATTATGAACATTTATATGATGATAGACCTCATTGATTCTCTTGATGTGTTTATGTGAGATCATCTTTAGATGCCACTAAATGTGATGTTTATGATGCATTTACTTTGTGATTATGTTATGGATGCAATGTATCTTATATATGATATAGATAGATGGATGCAATGATCATGTAATTTTGATATTTTTTTGGATTTTCAATGAATGGATGCAAATGTTTTACTATGGAAATATGGATAATGAATGCAACTATGTTTTTGATTTTTTGAATGTACATGCAATTCTTTGTAACTAAATGTATGCAAATGATGTATGAGGAATGAATCTATCTTTCTGATATAATGATAATGAATAATGATTAATGATATGAAGGAATGCAAAAGATAATCTCACATTATTGTTTTGAAACAAGAATGAGACATTTAATTGAACTCCCCTTTTAATGTTTTTCTCAAGCTGATTAACTAAACCCCTTTTCCCTTGGAAAAATAGCTACAAACATGCACTTAATCTAACATGAAAATGCAATGCAATACAACTAAATTGTCACTAGATTTTAGCAAAGAAATGCCATAGAGAAAAGTTCTCATCATTGAGCATTGTGGGACTGGAAAGCAAGTACAACCATCACTGACCACATCATGATGATATGAATACTGCTTTATATTTCTTTTGGTAACCCTTTTTGGAAACTAGTACAATCCTCACTAGTTGAATGACCAACTATGGGAGTATGAATACCGGTTTCAACAGTTTCAATGTTGCAAGTGGATTTTGGTATTAAGATATGGAAGATCTAAATAACCAAGGTATCCATTTGCGTAAACAAGAAAAGGTTAATCCTCCCTCCTATGTGAAAGTCCTCAATGGTTCTTTGATGACCATGTCATTAGATGAATTCACATAAGTTGTTGGATCTCCCTCAAGACTATCACTCAAAGGCAAGAAAAATATCATATCTCCATCATTGCCAATCTAGTCAAAACATAATCAATTAGCTAAAAAGACACGATAAAAGTCAATTCAATAAAGATCATCAAAAGCTTCAAGTGTTTTGCAATGTATCAAGATTTTCAAATAGAATTTCCAAACATTATGATCTTTTAAGTGTTGTCAATTTTTAATCCCGAATAATAAGGTTAATGAAGGCTCAAGGATCAAGTTGTGGAATCAAAATACTTGGGTGTGAAAAATGATATCCATCAAAGGTTCAACAAAAATTTCTCTCTTCTGAAGCTCTGATAAGTCTATCTTTGATGTTGTGACCAAATGTAGCACTAGGTGAATCCACTTGTACCAAAAATCCAATCCTTTCCTGCCCCCAAGTGATAAATGTGATCATGTGACAAACTTAGGACGATAGGAAATGCATCAATGCAGCTGAAAGATTTTTTATTATGACTATGCACAAATGATGGATGCAATGAAGATTTAGAAGTGAGATGTTGGAAATGCAATATGTACACATGCAACTAGGAAAGACTTAAGGGAACAAAAGGAACTTGATTGCCAAGTTTTCACCTTTTGGGTCTATTGCTTTTCTTTTTCCTTTTTCAAAATTTTTTGCTACCAAGGCACCTATTGCTAGGTTTTCACCAAGGCACTTTTTTTCTTTTTTTTTTTTTCAATTTTTTTTTTTCTTTTCTTTTTCAATTTTTTTTTCTTTTGAACTTTTTCTCAATGTTTTTGGTCTTTTTGATTTTTTCATGTATAAGAGTGATGCTTGAGTCATCAGATACACACTCGTCTAATACTCTTTCTTCTGATACTCTTTAATCTGATACTCTTTCATCTGATTAGGTATGGAACCTATTTAAATGGATGCTATTAATTTGGGCTCTTGTAATTCTTCCCCATCACAATTGGCTAGTTTATAAGTCCCCGTTCTGAATGAAGAAACAACGACGAATGAACCAAGCCAATTCGCCTCCCATTTAGCCTTTTTCTCCCTTTCTGCCTGATTTTTAGGGTTTTCTCTTAGCACTAAGTCACCTACCTGAAAGACTCTTGGTTTGTTATGCTTATTATAATTTCTTGAAATCCTGTTTTGATAGAATTTCAAATGTTCATAGGCTTGTGCTTGATGTTCTTCTAACAATTCTAATTGTTGAAGTTGGGAAACTCTATAATCCTCATCCATTATTAGTCCTTGTAATGATACTCGTAAACATGGGATTTCAACCTCCAAAGGTAGAATAGCTTCGGCTTCATAAACCAATGAATATGGTGTAGCTCCTATAGGTTTTCAGATGCTAGTTCTATAGGCCCATAATGCCGAGTTGATTTTCACATGCCAATCTCTTCCTAATTTATTTACCGATCTTTTCAATATTTTCAAAATGTTCTTATTAGTAGCTTTGGCCTGTCCATTTCCTTGTGGATAGTAAATGGAAGAAGAGTAATGGGTAATGTGGAAAGTATCACAAAGTTCATCCACATCTTTATTTTTGAATTTTGATCCATTGTTTGTGATTATGGCATGAGGAATACCATATTTGCAAATGATGTGATTGAGAATGAATATGGAGATTTGTTTTTCCGTGGCGGTGATCAAAGGAATGGCCTCTACCCATTTAGTGAAGTACTCCATAGCCATGATGATGTATTTGTGCCCATTGGAAGATGGTGGATAAATTATGCCAATCAAGTCAAATCCCCATTGATAGAATGGCCATGGTGTAACAAAAGGATGTAACTCTTGTGCTAGTACATGTATCATGTCGCTATGGTATTGAAATTTGCTGCATATTTTGACAAAGTGACAAGCATCTTTCTCTAAGGTTTTTCAAAAATACCCCATGCAAAGGATCTTCTTAGCTAGGTTTAAACCGCTTGAATGTAACCCGCAAATGCCCTCGTGAACCTCATGTAAAGCTAACTTAGACTCTTCTTCCTCTAGACATCTAAGTAAAGTCTTGTCAAGACCCTTACGATACAATGTGTCAGAAAGGATAATGTAACGGGTTGATTGTCAAATAAAATTTCATCTTTGGGCTTGGGATTGGTCTAAAGGTAATACTTGGTCTTTGAGATATGTATAGATATGACCATACAAAGGGGAGTCATGTCCATTGAGAAATGCAATAATTTGGGTATCGGGAAGGTTAGATGCCAATTTTGCCAACTCTTCCACCAAGAATTTGTAGCTCTCATTTTGATCAGGTTTTTGTAGTAATGAAGCCAAGGTAGCCATTGCATCAGCTACTCTATTCTTTTCTCTTGGAATTTTCTCAAAGGTTATCAACACAAAGTACTTTTTCTAAGCCTCAATCATAGTCATGTAAGGCATTAATTTTTCATCCTTTGTATTGTACTCATTATTGACTTGATTGATGACTAACTGAGAATCCCCATATACTTGTAGCTCGGTGATGTTCCATTCTAAAGCCATCTTAATACCAATGACTAAAGCTTTGTATTTAGCTATGTTGTTGGTGAATGGGAATAAGAGCTTGTATGATTTTGGAAACTGGAATGGTTTGCGTAGAAATTAATGGATTTTACGCTAAGTGATCTACTATCACTTGTCCTTTAATGGCCTTCCTATCCATATACTCAATGTCGAATTCACTTAATATCATGACCCATTTTTCTATTCTACCCGTTAAGGCAGTTTTGCTAAGAAAGTATTTTAGAGGGTCAATCTTTGCAATAAGCTTCACCTAGTGCACCAACATGTAATGTCTCAATTTTTGTGAAGTGAAGACAACTGATAGACATGCTCTTTACATGAAAGTGTAGTTCAATTCATACTTGATCAATGTGTGGCTCAAGTAGTAGATTGCTCTTTCTTTTCCTTGATCATTTTCTTGCGCCAAAAGAACTCCTAAGGACCTCTCAATTGCAGATATGTATAGAAACAATGGTTTTTCTTTGATAGGAGGCATTAGAATTGGTAGATTTATTAAATAAGTCTTCAATAAAGTGAAGGCTTTGTCACATTCTTCATCCCACATGAAAATGGTATCTTTGTGTAGCAATCTTGTGAATGAATGACACTTTTTTGCCAGTTGAGAAATAAATCTTCTTATTGATTGTAGCTTCCCTTGAAGAGACCTCATTTGGTTGATGGTTTTAAGGATCTCCATGTCCATTATTGCTTGAACTTTTTTGGGATCCACCTCAATGCCTTTTGTTGAAACTATGTATCCTAACAATTTACCGGATTGAACACCAAAGGCACATTTTTTTGGATTAAGCCTTACTTTGAAATGTTCCAATCGGGTAAACATTTTCTCCAAAATTTGCAACTGGTCTTCTCTTTTATGTGACTTTGCCAGTATGTCATCTACGTAATCCTCTAAAAAGGTGTGCATCATATCATGGAAAATAGTGGTCATTTCCCTTTGGTATGTAGCTCTTGCATTTTTGAGGCCAAAGGGCGTTACGTTCCAACAAAAAGTACCCCAAGGACATGTAAAGACTATCTTTTCTTGGTCTTCAAGTGCAATTTTTATTTGATTGTACCCGCTAAAATCATCCATCAATGAATACATCGAGTGACCAACTATTAAGTCCACTATCACATCTATGCTTAGAAGTGGGAAGTCATCTTTGGGACATGCAAGATTCAAGTCTCTAAAGTCCATGCATAGGTGAATGGATTTGTCATGCTCGGTGACTGGTACAATCTTGGGTATCCATTCAGCATAGGAAATTTCTCTTATAAACCCTACCTTCAACAATTTCTCCAATTCTACTTTGACTAGGAGAGCTATATGTGGGTGCATCTTCCTCAACTTCTACTTGACGGGCTTAACCCCTGGTTTAACATTCAAATGTTGCATGATGAAGTCAGGATCCAATCCTAGCATGTCGGCATAGGACCATGCAAATTTCACTTATTTTTCTTGGAAAAACTTGATAAAATCCTTTCTTTCTAAAGGTGTAAGTGACGCTGCTAGGTGTATGAATTTAGGATCCAACTCTATTCCAATGTTGACCTTCTCCATTGGCTCTATGAGAATTGGTGATTTTTCTTCTTCATGCTCAGGTAGGGTATCCAACCTCTCTTCCTTAGGTGCCACGGTTGGGTTTTCACCATACGAAACATCCTTTATCTTTACTTTTTTTGGTACTAGTGCTGCCACATGGTGGTTTTCACCAGTAGAACTTTTCATTTTTTTACTTTTTTTCATTTTTTTTTCTTTTTGGATTAAGAGGTTGGACCCCCGTAGTTCTCCTCATGTTTGGATTAAACTCATTGGTGAAAGAGGGCTCAACCACATTTAAGTATTGGGTCATTGCTTGGTCATTGGGAAAATATAGTAGGTCACTTGTTTCAGTTAGTTCCCAATCAATAAGGTCGAGATGCATCAAAGATAGAGAGTTAAAGGGAAAAATGTCATCAGATGGGTTTAAGGACATGACCACATTGGATGGTCCATACATTGTATCATTAAGGTCAATAACGTGAGCTTCCTCAAGATGGTCCATGGAAGAAGGATCGAAGTCCTCTTCACTTGAGTCCTCAAAGACTTCTCTGAGAGAGAAAACATGTGAGGTAAACCTACCATATGAATCATCCCACCACGAAGGTATATAAGGTTCACCTACCCACTGATAATTACATGCTTTCCCTATGGGAAGTGTCTCCAGATCTTCATTAATTTGAGTATATTCTTGAGTTTTGTCTTGAGCATTGCCCTCTAAGACTTCTACGGGAAATAACACATGTGGGTTAAAATTAACATTCAAATCAATTGCCCATGAAGGTATCCAAGGTTCCCTTACCCTTGAGGGTATGTGCAAGATCATGAGGGGCCAAACTATGCCCTTAAGTGGCAATGAAAAATCAGCAAATCAGGGTTAGTCAACTTGACATGAAATTTTCAACTAGCTATGAACCTAATATCAAAAAGTTGTAAGAATAGAATCTATAGAAAATTGAATGTAGTTTCTAAACTACTAGGCCTTTTTTGAGAAAAATTTAGTATGATTGGTGAAAAGTATAGATTTCAATGTAGCAGTACAAAAATTTCAGGAAAAAAATAAGAAGTAGGTGTATGTTTGACCACCTTAATCATAATCAAATGATAATATTTTATTATAAGATTTTATATATAAGTAGTAGACTCATGCCTGGATGTAATGCATATTTTTTGTAATTTTATTCTAAAAAAAAAAATTAATTATGAATTTTTTGCTACAACATTTTCAGAATAAAAAAACTCCCGTGTCTGACCACCTTAACTCATTAAAAAATTTACAAAATTCAAATTTTATTTTTTTTTCCTTATAGTAGGTGAAGCATAGAATGTGACACATTTTTCAGATTTCAAAAATGTTATACCATCTTAAAGTTATAGTCATTTTTCAATCAGTATATAAATCAACACTTTAGAGGTAGCTTAATTAGAAAATAACTAATAATTAGTTACCAAATTCAAAATTTGACAGCAATTATATCGATAGAAAGCTCATAATCTCCTTAAGATACCCTTTTCATTTTATCAAATTCAGGTGAAAAAAAAGTCGTCAGCTACATTGTCAAAGTTTTGAACTAACATCACCACTTTTTGGCCCCTCATGATCTTGCACATACCCTTGAATGAGTAATATGTGTTTGCCCTATGTTAGATTCTTGTAGACCGGGCTGTATGTATGTAGAAGGTATCTTTGAATCTCCACTATATTGAATTTGTAATTTAGGGACATTAGCAAAAGAGTGCATTTTAACGATCTCTTTATCATGGGATGAGTCTTTGGATAAAGTGTCCCACGCATATTCTCGGGAGTCATCACTATCAACATCAGATTCCACCATGTTCACTTGTGGATATGAATCATGCATGGGGCTAGAACTTTCTCCTTTGTGCTGGTAACCTACCCCTGATTTTTCTTCTTTTGACCTCCAAGAGGGTTCAATAGGCTCTAGAAAACCTCTATTTCTTTTACCTAAGGGTTCTCTTCCCTTATATCCCATTTTTTGCATTATCTCAAGCCCTTTTCCATATTGATTAGTTTGAATGTTAAAGTGCTAAATTCTCTCCATGAGGGTATTTGAGGTATCATTTTCATCTTGATAGAGCCATTGGAGAACTTCATCTTCTTTGTGAAATGGTGACCTGTCACTTTCTCTTACAAAATAAGAGTTATATTTGTGAGGAAGATGTTCCTTGGATGGTTTCCCATGTGTTCTTGGAGATGTAGGTAAATCAAATAGGGAAACATAATATTCCCCTACTCCCTTAGAACCGATTCTACATTGATTTTAAAATGTGTGCATCATTTCAATCATTTGTTTGTAATGGCCCTCTTTAGCTTTGTATTTTTGCTCTTTAGTGGGTTTGAAAAGTTCTACTTATGGTAGAGATGCTTTATCTGAATTTTCATTTGAATTTGGACCCTCATAACTCACTTTCTCCTTTCCTTTAGTTGATGTAGTTGAGTTAGTTCGAGGAGGGTTTGAAGTAGAAGTAGCACTTAATGTTAACTTAGGATCATCCCCTTTAATTTCTTCAATGGTAGCCCTTAGAATAATCCCTTCTCTCTTATGAGGAATAAATAATTCATGGAGAGGCTTTAGTGCATTGCAATATTGGAAAGGATTTGAATCCCCTCCAATTGTGATTTACTCACCCATGTATGGAAATTTTATACATTGATGATACATGGATGGAACCGCTTGCATCTCATGTATCCACGGCCTCCCCAATAAGATATTATAAGTTAATTTCATATCTAAGACTTGGCATTTTGTGTCCTTTTTGACAGGTCCAACTTGAATAGGCAATATAATCATGCCTTTTGAAGCTCTGTCTGCCTCATCATAAGCCTTTACAGTAATTCTCTTTGTAGGATCAATACATGACTCAGATAATCCTAAATAATTGACAAGGCTCAATGTACAAATATTAAGACTAGCTCCCCCATCTATGAGAGCTCTCTTGACCCTCTATCTTTCAATCAAAACTTCTATATGCAATGGAAGATTTTGGGGATGGGTGATGGACATATCATGGTCTAAAAATGAAAGAAAATGCAATGCAATAAGGTGCCCTACCATATTTTGAAACTTCTCTTATTCCAAGTTGATAGAAACATTAGTTTCTACTAGAGCTTTCTCTAAGATCTCCTTGTGATTTGGAGATAATTTTAATAACTCCAAAATAGAAATTTGTGCTAGAGTCTTTTGTAGTTGATCCACCAAACTATATGGCTTTGCTGTTGTAGACAATTGTTTAGCCAAAATGATGGATTGCAGAGGACCAATAGGTTTTGGATTTACCCCTTGTAGGGTAATCCTTGAAGTCTACCCCCTGGTGATAACATTAGATGTTTCCGTTTGAGATTGTTCCTTGATCACAATAGTATTGACAACATGCTCATGACTAGATAAAGTATTGATGATTTTGTCATAATGAGGAGCAAAATTGACATTATTGCTTCTTTTCTTATTCCCATTGGATGGTTCACCTTTCTCACGGTTATACAAAGGTTTTTTAAATGCTATGTGATCTTCATTACTTTGAGGCCCCTCTATAGTGATCATACCATTATCAATCAGATCTTGTACCACATGTTAGGCCAATTTTCATTCATTGCAAAATCCTTTGAAATTGGCCTCCTCCCTGCAAATGTTTCATGGTTTGTGTCTTGCCCTATGTGCTTCATGTTCTCACCAAGCTCTAGTCCAATTTGCACGTGCTGAATCATAAAACCCAAAAAGTTATTCAAGTTTCAGGTCTGCAGGAAATTGTCAAAATTCTACCACAGTGTCGAAAAACCACAGTGTTTTAGAAAATCCATGTTGTTTTCAACCTTTTTGGCCTACATAAAAATCCTTAATGTTTTCGGCTTCCTTGTTTACCTTTGTGTCATGTTGAAAATCTTGTGTGTTTTCGATCTTTCACCAAAAACACTGTGTGTTTTTGACCTTGCATGTCTTCTTTTCTATCGGCTCTCCTTGCCCATCAGTCTTAAGTGCGCAAGTGTGATGAGGTGGGCCCGATGTCAGAGGGGAGGTGAAGGCACATGTTCCTATTGGCTATCGCATAGAAACATGTCAAACTTTTCTGACATGCGATCATGCGACTGCTTGCCACCTGGCCGTGCGGGTCCTAGTTTCTGTTTAGTTGCCTGGTGGTTTACTTTGCTTTGGTGCGCAAGCATGATGATGGGGGGGACAGATGGCATATTCTTATTGGCTGTCGCATGGCCGCATGTTAGACTTTTCTGACATGCGATCATGCAAATGCTTGCCATCTGTCTACGTGGGTCCTAGTTCCTAGCAGTTGGTGGTTTCAGTGGTGGTCCTGGAGGCGGACATGTGGTAGCCTATGACTGGCTGCTGCATGGTCGCATAGCCCAGTCTTTGGCTATGCGATCATGCAACCACTTGCCATATGTCCCTGGGGCCCATCAGTAGAAAGGTGTCGCTATGCGATCATGCGACTAAGTGCGACATGGTGTTGTGGCCTGATGGCAGATGGTGACGTGCTATTACCTGATTGGTGCTGGTGTGCTAGGTGGCCAAGGGTTTGTAGGTGGGTCTTGTGGTAGGTGTGACTCGGTGGTTGTAGCGAGTAGTGGCATAACATGTGGTGTGTGGCGGGCCTAGGTTTAAGCAATGTCAGTGTTCTATTGGCTGGCGGGTGGTGATGAGGCAGTCTCATGGCCTTGTCGCATGATTGCAAGGGCCATTTCCACGGCTTGTGATCATGCAACAAACCGGGTGTGGTGGCGGTTAAGGATCACGGGCTGTCGCATTTTCACATAGCCCATCTCCTGGCCATGCAATCATGCGACCAAACATAAATTGGAGCCTGTTTCCTATGGCAGATAGGTTGATGACTGCACGACTGTGCCATTGAAGAAATTGTAAGGTTGTTGAGCTCGAGAAAGATAAAGAGATCTATGACGGGGGCATAAAGTTGATCTCCATTCAAATCGTGACCGCTGATGAGCTGGGCACCAAAGATGTAGCCATTTGATTTTGAATTCAAATCTTCTAAGGGTTTCTAGTGACCAGAAAGGACTGGTTTTCAATGCAAAAGTGACCTTGTTTGGTGAGAAGTGGTTGGTTGCCATTCACAGTGTGGTCGAGGGTCTATGCGGTTAATTACAAAGGTTGAGTTGGTACCTAGTGAAGGACTCTTTTTTGTGCTCAAGGTGTGTTTGTAGGTGGCTAATTTGACTATTTTTTTAGGGCATTCCTGGTGTACTATGCTAAGCTCCTAGATTTTCATGATTGTTGATTTGCTAGAGATTTGTTTTCTCTAGGCTGCTTGTATTTCCTGCCCCTGTAGTAAATTTTGTGACTGTTTGAGCTTGTTGAGTATTTTTGGTGGTAGGAGGTACCAAAATTCATTTTTGAGTAGCTAGAGTGGGCAGAATGGATTGTCAATTGATGTGGCTTGACCCCTGTCATGTCTATGTTTATTTCTCAATGGGGTTAGGTGATTTTGAAATTTTGATTTTCAAAATGATCGTGCTTGCATTGTAATCCTGGTATAAAGGAAATTTTGTAATCATTTTGAGGGTTTGGCTAGAATTTCTTGACACAGGAAGCTGAAAAGCCAAGTGTGCATCCTCAGTCCAGGTTGTAACATTTTTGCTTCTGTATCAATACTAGGAAGAAGACTTATGTATCTTTTTCATATTGTCTATGGCATCACTGAATCAGTTTGTAATATAGGGATTTGAACCCACATACTTAATATAGTTTCACATTCTTGGATCTCTCCTTTAGTTGTTCTTGATGAATTTTGAGTTTTCTAACTCATTGCATTAGGCTACTAGTGTATGTGTTTTGTCTCTCAGCCCTGATCTAGGATTAGGTTAAAAGCCTCTGAGTGAAGCATAGATTTATTGGGTTTAATCAGGAAGGATATCTGCAAGCAGTGTAAGAGATGTTTGACTATGTTTATGGCTTGGTTTCTTAGATGAATCTAGTAGTTGTTCTTGTATTTCATGTCTACTTTAGGTATGATGCCCAATGGATAAGGCACTGATCATAAGCTAGTATCCTTGTGTTGTTACATGTGTTGCATGATTGTTTACACTCTGCAAGAAAGCATTAAATCAGTACCAATTTTTACTTTCATTTACATTTATGTAAGGTCCTACCCCATAGTGAAGAGGAGTCAATGAATGTGTGGTTATCATTTAGTACCCTCTTACTATCTAGTCATCTGTTATATGAACCCAATCCTTGGTGTGTAAAGTATATTTTATGCTAGGTTAGGGGCACCGCCTTGGTTTCACAGAGCCAGAAGTAGAAGAGGGAAAATCCATCCCTATAGTTGGTCTGGTTGCCTATTGATTGCCCACATTTGGAACTAACCAATCCTTAACATCCATCATAGGTATATCGGTGTCTCTTTGAGTGTAAACTCCTGATCAGGAACCAACAAAATGGTGACTCTGCTGGGGAGAGTCTAGAAAAGAGTCAGATACAAAATTAGCATTTGCAAAATTTTCTTACCTAGTTGTGAGTGGCAGCTCTGATTTGTCTTTGTTTGATCAGTGTTCCTTCTGATAAACAGTGAGTTACTTGAAGTTTTATATTGGTTGGGAGCAGCTCTACATTGCAAAATCTAATGGAGTTCCATGGTGAACTCAAAATCTGCCCTACCTTCCAATCAACAAAATTTTCTGCTGCAAAACTTCCAAGTATTTATGATTACAATGTTTCCCTATCAAGTATTTAGTGCTAGTATAAAGGGAAGATTGAAATAAGATGAGTGACTCTCATCTTGCATTTAATCAAATGAAAAATCAAGGGAAAAGTCAGTCTAGGCTGCTGGGTTTTCTTAGGTTGGATAGGCCTTTGGACTATCCTCTTCCAAGGTCCCCTCACTCTTTTCCTAGTGAGCTTTTGGGTTTGATTCCTACCTTTGATTGTGAGTTTGATTCAGCAGTCAGACATGTCCTAGCATTCTATAGATTCATTATAGAATATCAGATTTTCGATGAGGATGTGAGGATGATATTTTTTGGGAGATCCCTCAAGGGAGTTGCATCTAATTGGTATCTAAACCTACCCCCAAAATGCATTTCTTCTTTGACTAAGTTTAAGTGGTTGTTCTTGGAGGAGTTTGCTGATGATCATGAATGGAAAAGGTTGCAAAGAGACCGTCAGCAAAAGGGGAATGAAAGTTGTATTCCAAAGCAGTCCATCTCTAGTGCTGAGGATACTTCTTCTAATGAATCTTTGTCAGAGGAGTATTCAGATTGTGACAGTGAGCATGAATTAGGGTCAAGGTGTGCATGATCCTCCATTTATTCAGAAATGTCTGAATATGATTGTAGTGGCTATTTAGGTGAGGATGATGAAGGTAGTGATGCTGATGTGTCCTCATGTGAATCAGATGAGGCATGGGAGGAAGAGAGCAATGGTGGAAGTGAACACTCCTTCAGTGAGGAGTATGAAGACAAGGAAGTAGTGTTTGAATGTGATATCAGTGAGTCTTTATATGGTTCTGATTGTTCTTCATGTGCTGTGGGTCTCCATGAGGTTGAGATGGGTACTGATTTTAAAGTGTTTTCTAATGCTTTATATGATGAAGAATTTGACTATCAACCCATTTTATGTCATGATGTTCAGCATGGTGCATTGCATGGAATAATCAATCCCCTGTTTGAAGAACATGTGGAGGTCTAAGATCTAGTTGATTCAGGATGCCCATTTTCCATTTGTGGGTATCAATTTGACTATTCATTTGAGGTCCAGCCGGTTGCACCTGGGGAAATGCAAAGATAAGGTCTAGATGAGGCTTTTCTATAGGCAAAGTATGAGTTCTTTGTGTTTCCAATTGATGGCATACATGAATCAATGAAGAAGAATAGGTTCTTATCTAATGATGTTGTTCATGGGTATACTGATTTGTTTCTTCACAGTGAGCAAGGAGAAGAGAGTGCCAAAATTTTTTACATGCACTGTGAAGAAAACTTCTTTGTTCTTCCTGATTTGCTAGTTGAACATGTTGACAGGCCTATGGAGACAAGTGAAAACAAAATATCTTGTGTGCCTCATGCAGGAGGAAATGAAAATCAGATTTTTGACAGAGGTAGGAATTAACTTATGTTTGTTGCTGTAGGTTTTTGTAAAAAATGTACATTCAGTAAATATCTTTGCCTTCCCTGTTGTGTGTTGCTTTTCCTTCCTATTCCCTGCATTTTTTGTATTCCTTGTTTTTGTCCAGGGGTTGGTCTGCTCTCCCAGTGATCTGGATCCTTGCCATGCCTGCAAGAGACATGCATCCCCAATTAGAGCCACTGTTAGGCCAATTTTCTATCATTGCAAAATCCTTTGAAATTGGCCTCCTCCCTGCAAATGTTTCATGGTTTGTGTCTTTCCCAGTGTGCTTCATGTTGTCACCAAGCACTAGTCCAATTTTCACGTGCTGAATCATAAAACCCAAAAAGTTATTCGAGTTTCAGGTTTGCAAGAAATTGTCAAAATTCTACCACAGTGTTGAAAACCCACAGTGTTTTAGAAAATCCACATTGTTTTCAACCTTTTTGGCCTGCATAAAAACCCTCGATATTTTTGGCTTCCTTGTTTACCTTTGTGTCATGTTGAAAATCTTGTGTGTTTTCAATCTTTCACCAAAAACACTATGTGTTTTCGACCTTGTATGTCTTCTTTTCTACCGACTCTCCTTGTCCATCAATCTTAAGTGTGCAAGTGCAATGAGGTGGGCCCAATGTCAGAGGGGAGGTGAAGGTGCATGTTCCTATTGGCTGTCACATGGCCACATGTCAGACTTTTCTGACATGCGATCATGCGACCACTTACCACCTGGCCGTGCAGGTCCCAGTTTCTGTTCAGTTGCCTGGCGGTTTACTTTACTTTAGTGCGCAAGTGCAATGATGGGAGGGACAGATGGCATATTCTTATTGGCTGTCACATGGCTGCATGTCAAACTTTTCTGACATGTGATCATGCAACCGCTTGCCATCTATTTGCATGGGTCCCAGTTCCTAGCAGTTGGTGGTTGCGGTGGTGGTCCCAGAGGTGGACATGTGGCAGCCTATGATTGGCTGTCGCATGGTCGCATAGCCCAGTCCTTGGCTATGCGATCATGTGACCACTTTCCATGTGTCCCTGGGCCCCATTGGCGGAAAGGTGGTGGTTGAAGCTCCATGCAAAGGCGGTTACATGGTGGCCTTTGGTTGGCTGTCGCATGATCACATAGTCCAATTTTTGGCTATGCGATCATGCGATCGGGTGCCACATGGTGTTGGAGCCCGATGGTAGATGGTGACGTGCTATGTTCCAATTGGTGCCCATGTGCTAGGTGGCCAAGGGTTTTCAAGTGGGTCCTATGGTAGGTGTGACTCAGTGGTTGCAGTGAGTAGTGGCGTAACACATGGCATGTGGTGGGCCTAGGTTTGAGTAGTGGTAGTGTTCTATTGGCTGGCAGGTGGTGATGAGACAGTCTCATGGCCTTGTCACATGATCGCAAGGGCCATTTCCACAACTTGCGATCATGCAACAAACCGGGTGTAGTGGCGGTTAAGGCTCGCAGGCTGTCACATGTTCGCATAGCCCATCTCTAGGCCATGCGATCATGTGACCAAACATAAATTGGAGCCTGTTTCCTATGGCGGATAGGTTGATGACCGCGCGACTGCGCCACTGAAGAAATTGTAAGGTTGCCGAGCCCAGGAAAGATAAAGAGATCTATGGTGGGGGCATAAAGTTGATCTCCATTCAAATCATGACCACTGATGAGCTGGGTGCCAAAGATGTAGTCGTTTGATTTCAAATTCAAATCTTCTGAGGGTTTCCAGCGACCAGAAAGGACTGGTTTTCAATGCAGAAGTGACCCTATTTGGTGAGAAGTGGTTGGTTGCCATTCACAGTGTGGTCTAGGGTCTATGTGGTTAATTGTAGAGGTTGATTTGGTACCTGGTGAAGGACTCTTTTTATGCTCAAGGTGTGTTTGCAGGTGGCTGATTCGACTGATTTTTCAGGGTATTCCTGGTGTACCATGCTGAGCTCGCAGATTTTTATGATTGTTGATCTGCTAGAGATTTGTTTTCTCCAGGCTATTTGTATTTCCTGCCCCTGTAGTAAATTTTGTGACCGTTTGAGCTTGTTGAGTGTTTTCGGTGGCAGGAGGTACCAAAATTCATTTTTGAGCAGCTAAAGTGGGCAGAATGGATTGTCAATTGATGTGGCTTGACCCCTATCATGTCTATGTTTATTTCTTGGTGGGGTTAGGTGATTTTGAAATTTTGATTTTCAAAATGATCATGCTTGCATTGTAACCCTAGTATAAAGGGAATTTTGTAATCATTTTGAGGGGTTGGCTGGAATTTCTTGACACAGGAAGTTGAAAAGCCAAGTGTGCATCCTCAGTCCAGGTTGTAACATTTTTGCTTCTGTATCAATACTAGGAAGAAGACTTATGTATCTTTTGCATATTGTATATGGCATCACTGAATTAGTTTGTAATACAGGGATTTGAACCCACATACTTAATATAGTTTCACATTCTTGGATCTCTCCTTTAGTTGTTCTTGATGAATTTTGAGTTTTCTAACTCATTGCATTAGGTTACTGGTGTATGTGTTTTGTCTCTTAGCCCTGATCTAGGATTAGGTTAAAATCCTCTGAGTGAAGCATAGATTTATTGGGTTCAATCAGGAAGGATATCTGCAAGTAGTGTAAGAGATGTTTGAATATGTTTATGGCTTGGTTTCTTAGATGAATCTAGTAGTTGTTCTTGTATTTCATGTCTGCTTTAGGTATGATGCCCAATGGATAAGGCACTGATCATAAGGTAGTATCCCTTGTGCTGTTACATGTGTTGCATGATTGTTTACACTCTGCAAGAAAGCATTAAATTAGTACCAATTTTTACTTTCATTTACATTTATGTAAGGTCCTACCCCATAGTGAAGAGGAGTCAATGAATGTGTGGTTATCATTTAGTACCCTCTTACTATCTAGTCATCTATTATATGAACCCAGTGCTTGGTGTGTAAAGTATATTTTATGCTGGGTTAGGTGCACCCGCCTTGGTTTGACAGAGCCAGAAGCAGAAGAAGGAAAATCCATCCCTATAGTTGGTCCCGTTGTCTATTGATTGCCCACATTTGGAACTAACCAATCCTTAACATCCATCATAGGCATATCAGTGTCTCTTTGAGTGTAAACTCCTGATCAGGAACCAACACCACGTTCTTTAGCTATAAAGAATCATTTGTGGTATGTCCTCTTTTCCAATGGTATTCACAATGGCTATTCTCACTCCACCAGCTGGGCTTGTTTGGTGGCTCATAGGGTTGAGGTCTAGGTAGATCAATGATCTTATTTTCAATGAGGGTCCTCAATGCCTTTTCAAGAGGTTCACCCGAAGGTGTGAATGTTCTCTTGGGAGATGGTGCCAAGAACTACTTAAACTTGTTACCTCCTTGATTATTCCCAAAGTTGTACTATTGGTATTGTTGTTGAAAGGCACTTTGGGAGGCTGATTTGCATTGTTCACCTGATTAGGTGTTCTTGTAAGAGAAAAAGGAGTCACTTTTAAATTATTAGAATTAACAACATCGTCATTGACCACTCCTTTATTGCTGTTCTTCAACCCGAAATGATTATAGCTGTTAGAAAAGTTCTTATTTTGGTTGTTATGGTTGTTGTTGGAGGTATTGTTATTGTAATTCATATTGTCCTTGTAAAGTTTTAACTCTCCACTCTTAACTAATACCTCCTCTGTAGTTACTCCATTTTTTATAAGATCTTGGAAAGTCTTCGGACATTGCATTCTCAACTGATAATTCATCTCATTACTCAAGCTATTGATAAAGATATCTATCTTTTCTTTTTTTGGTACACTCCAAGGATATCTAGCAAATACCATCCACCTTTGTAGGAACATTAGGAATACTTTTTCTTCTTTTTGCTTGGTATTACATAAGGTGATCATTGTAACTTCATTTTTGATATTGTATGAATAGTGTGCTACAAATTTAGAAGCCAACTCTTCAAAAGTTTGAATGCCGAAAGGTAATTTTGAAAACCATTCCATGGCCATACCTCCCAAACTCCTAGGAAATAATCTCATTAAATAAGTTGTATCATGCATGAACTCTAAGCTCAATGCACAAAATTCCCATAGATGATCTTAAGGATCAGATGTTCCTTCATATTTGTCATACTTAGGAAATACTACATTGATAGGGAATGGTACCATGACTAGACTCTTGTCAAATGGAAAAGGAAATAATGCTTCTATTGAAAAAGGCTTTGGAGCCCCAATTTGCTTTGTTGTGTCCAATTGCATTTGGAATAACTTAAATTATTTATTCATGATATCGATCAGGCTCTCTTCAACTTCTAGTGGCTTAAGTTGATTAACATCATAGTCATGAGGAAGTTTAAGACCTACTCAGGCTAGGTCTAGAAAATATTTCTCCTTATCTCTCTCTAATGCCTTTTCCATGAGTTTTAAGAAGTACAGGCTTTGTATAGCTTCACTAACCTTTTCATCAGTGGAATCTTCAACTGTTGGTTCACCATTACCCCTATTGTTAGTGTTATCAACTCCTTGATTGTTAGGGTCTATTCCTCCATTATTGGTATTACCCTAATTGTTTGGGTCAATACCTCCATTGTTGTTATTAACCAAGGTACTGGAGTACATCATGTTGGTTTCCACTTCTTGAACATGTTCTTGTGGTATTTTTGGGGTGGTAAAAGTATCACTTGGGAAAGGAAGCTCTTGTCTTAGATAATTTCCATCTTCTTGCAAGGTTTTATTTATGTAATATGATCGAGTGAAAGCTAGAATGAGCATACAAGCTCTTGGATATGGGCTTGATCTTACTTGGTTATGGCCAAATCCTTATAAAATTTCCAAAATTGCTCAAAACAAGGATTACTGACCAGGTAGGATACTGGAACAAATAAAATAGCCAAAAGGGTATCTGAATATGAAATCAAAATTTTTTTAAACCCTCAGGAAATGTTCATTGTTTTTCCTTTTTTAATTCTATGTGTCACTTGCTTGTGTGTAGGCGTGACTTTAAATTTGATACGCGTTGAATGAAATCTTCTTACGCGGCACTCTGTAGTTGAGCAGGCAGCTTTTGCCTATTGATAAGCATGATTTAAGTTTTTCTAGGCATCACTTAAACTATCACAGGCATGACTTCATTATTGACAGGCATTTTCTGAATAATCACAAGCGTGACTTTACTATGCATACATGATTTTTCTCTATGTGCAGGTGGCACTTTGCAGACCAAGTTGGAAATTTCAAATTTTAAAAATTATAAGATCAGGTTTGTGGAATTTTCTTTCTTGAAAATGAAGTACAAACACAAAACACACATTAAGTTTGCACCATGTCCCTAAAACCACACTAAATGTATTTGTTCTCGGTCATTTTTCACAAGTATCAACAAGAATATCTTCCAAGAAAACTACCTAGAGTCAGATTTGGCTCTACAAGGAAGCTTACGACTTATTAGGATTTAATGAGTAATTCCATTCTAAATCATGTCAAATTCTTTTTCCCACTTGCGGGCTTCCCACACGCAGAAAAGCACAATTTGGCGCAATCCAAAAGGACTAATAGAGGAAGTGAAGAAACTTGCACACAACCTAGTCACTCCCCTATTAAGGAAGAGTGCATTTTTTTATAATGGGTTGGATAGTACCACGGCTAAAGCGATTGTCTCCCACTTGGGTCATTCCCTCTCACCGTCCTCGTAAGGAAAATCTCGGGAGGCAGGCCCTTTATTGCTCTATTTTAACTAGCATGTATAGAAAATCAAGAAATTGAACTCAGTCCAACAAGTTTGGGAATTTGGTCCACTTAGAAAGTGAAGAGCATATCCCTATTGTTGTTCTTTGTTCCAAACACTTCAATCAGATTTTTTTCTTTTTCAATCTCTCAACAAGGAGATTCTTAATAAACGAAGTGTTTGGTTAATTCCTCCCTTTCTATCAAATGGAATTAACATGTTTTGCTTTTTGATCCACTTCAAAAAATGGAGAGCATATGCCTAATGCTTGTTCAATTTGACAAATAGTAAGGTTTCTCTATTAATCTAGATTCAATGAATAGCCACAATTTAAGCAAATGCAAGCTTGATTTGATGAATACCTCTTTTCACAGCTAGCAAAGGATAGGCACTTTTATGAGGTTTTTTTGGCTTTTTAATTTTTCTCACTCACCTAGTGGCGATCATTCCCGCTCCCTCCTCCAACAAGTTAGTCCAACAAAGCCATACAAAATGAGGGAAACAAAAAGGAACAAAGTGCAATTGCAATTAAGTATTTTTGACAAGATTTTTCAAAGAAATTTCAACAACTTAATGTAAGAAATTTTAATCCAAAGTAGGGAATTTATTCTTTTAAGCATCTAACACTTTAATGTAATGGGCATACAATTTATCTTCTAATCCCACACTCTCTAAAATTGCAGCACTATGAATCTCTTTTTCATGTTTAATTTGGATTCTTACCTCTTTGCTTGCTTGAGTGAATTTGCTTTTTGGTTTCTTGACTTTCTTGTGTTTTCTCATCTGTAGGAAAAATAGAGACAGAGAGTTAGAAAACCAAATTTAATAATCTGACATCAAATTTAAATGAAAAATATTAAGCATCATTTATCAGCTAAAGCGCGTCAGTTTACAGTTAGTAGGCATGACTTTAAAATTCACAGGCATCACTTTCTAGTGACTCAAGTGGATTTTAAAATCAGTCAGTATGACACTTTAACTGACAGGCATTAAAAGTGTTAAAAATTACGTATGATAAAGTATTCCAAGCGGCAAATAACAACTACTATGTGTCAATTAAAGAATACTAGGTGTGACAGATCACAGTAAATTGTGTAGTAGAATTCATCATAGGCAACAAAGTTCAGATGATAGGTGTTAGTTCTCTAATCACATGCGTCATTTTACGCTTGTAGGAGTAACACTTTATCTCATAGGCATTAGAGAGAATAAAAGACAGAATAGAAGGAATCACTCAGGCATCAGTTAACTACTGTCAGGCATCGGTAGAATGCTGATACACATCATTAAATCCTTCATAGGCATCATTTCTCTTATTTTCTACAAAAATTCATGGAAAAGTGACAACAAAAATACACAAAACTTGATAACAATGAAAAAGATGAGGCTTAGAGCCCCACAGTGGGTGCCGTTTGTGTGTGTAAGTTTAACACCTTCATGAAATTAGGATAATCAACTACAATTCTAGGAAAATACAATACAAATTTAAGCTAAGAATAGAAATTAACATCCATGACCTCCCATGGTTCTCTAACTAATTTGGTAAGTAGAGCTCTCAGCCTATTCTCTACTAGTGACAAATCTAGAATGAGAAATATGATAGTCTAAATGCTTAATTTAGCTCTCAAACTCTCAAATGCTCTCAATTGCTCTCAATTGCTCTGAATTGCTATGAAATTGCCTATAATGGTGATGCTTTGCAAATGAATTTCTAAGATTATTATTTCTCTCAAAATGCTCCTTATTTATAGTAAATTCCCAATGGTAGGGGGTAGAGTTATTTAATCATGATTTAGCATTGATTGAGTCAAAAGCTTTGCAATGTTTTTAAATGGGGGGACAATTTAAATGTTTGTCTCAAAGGTTTGGATAAAAAGACAAAATTGAGTGGATGAGATTCAAAGTTGAAATGTGTGATTGAGATTCAACTATTTTGGAGTGATCCATGTGCTTTTGTCTCTCAATTCTCATTGCTTGCTCAAATTATTGTTGAAAGATATTAGGATTAATTAAATTCTGTTAATTAATTAAATTAGCCTTGTAAGGGAATAGGTTCAATTTGATTTTTGATTTAAAACTATACAATTAATTGATTAAAATCAATTATATAGTGTTTTTCACCCCGTTAAGCTTGTATTTAATTATTTAATGTCATCATTTGATTTTTCCTTTGATTTTATTGATTTTGTCTAATTTGATTTAATAAATGTCCATTTAGATTTGATCCTTTTTTATGACAATTAGAGCATTTTGATTAAGAATTTGCCATTTTGATGATTTAAAAGCACTTGTCCATTTTTTTAATGTGTCTATAGACTCAAAATGAATTTTTTAAAGTAGGGAAGGCTTGTACTATCTCAAACATAATGATGATATCCATACATGGCATGTAATTTAATTGATAAAGTTTGAAAGGCTCATAATATTTCTAGTGTAACTTTGTGAACATGATTAATTTATGTGACTACATAGTGTGTTGGGGAAGGTATGGGAGATGATGGTCCTTAATGTGGAAAATTGGATCTAATGACATGTTTAAGTAATATGAGTAGAAAAATGTAGAATATATTTATGAAAAAAAATTCAAGGTATTTGTTTAAATTTGGGTTAGATAATTTGATATAATGCATAAAAAAATGTAATAGGAAAGGGTTTAAAAAATGTGCAACTAGTTTGGAATTTAATTAAGATTGAGATATTTAGATATGCAAATTTGTAATGAGCTGATTTGTGCAAGTGACAATGAGGGTTTGAGGTCAAGGGTGAAACATTTAAGTGGATGGGAGGCCAAGCCTCCTCAAACAATTTTTATAGGACTACTAAAGTAATTAGATTCTCACTATCTTGACTCCATACTTTTTTTATGTAATGATTTCTATTTTTATTGTTATTTTACATCTTGCCTATTTTGTATAGTTGTTATTCTTTAGTTGGCTCTATCAGGCCTACTTTTACACTATGAAAAAACATGACATGCAACGAAAACTTGACAACAAAAGTTTCATTTAAAATTGCGAGTGACACCTATCATACTCCAATTAAATTGTGAAAAAAATTAAAATATTATGCCATGAACTTTGTATGACTAGTAACATCATATTGCATCACCACTAGCATGTTGCCTAGTAGGTTGGGAGTGCTAAATCAAATTTTTGTGCATAAGACCTCACACCCATGCCATAATAAGGTAAAAATTCCCAAGTCTCTATCTAAGCATTTGCTTTTGATAGAAAAAAGCAGCAAGAGGGTGCTAGCCCATGGTACAATAAGACTAGAAGCACATTAAAAATATATTAATAGCACTAGTCACATAGTAGTTTAACAATAGAAACTCAGTAGAAACAAAATTGTCTAGTCTGCCTCTATAAAAAATAAACTTGTAGGTCCTTTTCAAAAAAGGTGAACCAAAGTAGCATAACTAGTGAGTAGATAAAATATTAACAATAACAAGCCACACAGGGCTAAACCAGTGTTTTAAGAACTTAACCAGAAAATAGGAAATAAAAAAAAGGGACCTAGAACAAACAGGCCCATGCCGGAACAAAAACCTCATGGACTGGAGTAGCTAGGATCTCCCACCTAGATGTTTGGACATCAGGGTCGTAGCCGGGTAAAAGTACAAAGCTGTGTCACACTTTTATAAAGGAAAAGGTCAACAACACACAAATTTTTTAACTTTAATGACATAAAAATGGCATTTATGTTTAAAATTTGGAGATGATGTAAACTAATGAAATGTGTAAAAGTGGATGAAGTTTATGCCTATAATTTTTTAAATCTTTTTTTAACAAGAATTAACATAGTTTTTAAATTTTTTAAGTCCATTTTTTACTTGCTGAAAAAAGAGGGTCTTGTTCGCACCAAAAAAGTATATGCAAATAATCTTTTTTTCCTTTGATTTCAAAAAATGTCCTAGATAAAATGTATAGCTAGTGCAGAAAAGAAGAAACCTTAGTTTTCAATTTATATTTTCTCTGTTATAACTACTCAAAGTCGAACATACCTAAAATCGACAGTTTTCATCTTGCACCAAATTTCCCCTATCAAATCTACACCATTCAGAAAATAAATTTCACACTCTTGAAGATAACTCTCTCCTCTAGTGTTAAATATAAATTTTCAATTTTTTTGATAAGCTTTACTATTTTTTTCTATTTTTGAAGCATCTTGTTCTTGAATATTAAAATACCTACTTGTAGTATTTTGAAATTATAATATATTAGATCTAATTAAAATACTGTAAAAATTATATGATGATAATCTTGACTCTATGCTCTAAAAAGGGTATTTTTATATTTGTAAAAAAATATCATTAAAAAGAGTAAGAGTTATTGAAACATTACTTTTCTGAAATAATTTTATTTCTTTAATAATTGTTATAAAACATGCATTTAATAGATATTTCCAATTGGAAAAGGTGAAGAACTTATCTAACTTAGCTAAAATGAATATTGCTAGACCATATGTTTGACAAAAAATAATTTTAGTTAGAAATACTCAAATTTAGCTATGCTGATAAGTTGTCCTAAAACGTGACACAACTTTGTGCTTTTACCCAGCCCACTCTTCCTGCAGCAATAGGAATAGGTCTCTATTATCCTTGTCGGCTTCCAGTTTACCACCATCCATCTTCTCCTAAACGTTGCATAGGGTCATAGCCAAAGTGTGCATGACCTTGAGGGAAAACTTGTTCGAATCAGCAACCTGAGCTTTGATCTCTCTCATGTCCTGTTTGAGGCCGAGGATCTCCATATCCAGCTTGTTGAACTTCTCCTTGAGGAATCCTTTAGACCTATCACTCTCCTTCATCGCCACTATAGTGTGCTTAATGTAAGGGGATTTAGCTTGTTCGGTGTGAAGAGAGAGCGGGGGAAGGATATTGCTGCAAGACTTATTCTCCATCTCGAGTGAGGGATTCAGGGGGGAGCATTGCCAAACCTCGGCAAATTTAATTGTTTAGCTGAGGATCCCTAAATCAAACTAGTAGAAGCAGAAGTGTCCATATCCTTTGACTGAGACTTGTCCTTCGAACTTGTTTCCTTGAGAATTCTTCTACATTTCTCCTTGGCAAACCTGTTAGAATGCCAGACAGAACCCCCTAAATCCACCTTAAGTTCAACCTGGTTGTCTCAATTTTTTTATTTTCTAGGCTTCCTCTTAGTTTTAGGGGTGTTGTCAACCCCCATATTATCCTTCACTTCCATTGACTTAGAGACATGGGATTCATCAAGATCCTCCCCCCTTTTAAATGGGTTCCTCACACACCTTTTGCATCTTTTTCCTTCCTGAGGGACAAGGTCAGTCTCCTGGATTTCCTATAAGGAATGGGAGGGGGATTGGGTGGGGTTGTTGGCTTCTGAAAGGGAGACTACCTAGGTTACCTCCTTAATGATAAGGGGAGGCTAGTGTGGAGGGAAAATGGCTTTATGGAAGTTGTAGAGGCAGAGTAAAATGCCTTGGTGAAGGATAGGGATTGACTTCTCATTATTTTTGCTCTCTTTAATGTCTAGGATGTTTCTTTCAATCGAGTGAAGGTGATAGAAGGGGATGAAAATAAGGTCTCTATTCCTAATATGGTTGAGGAATGACAAGTGATAGTAGTAAAACATAGTGAATTTACCTTCGAGGGTGAAGTATTTCATGATTATATGACATACCTTAGGCCAAAATTCAGGGAGTTACTCGTGATTAAAGCCACTAGAATTTTTAACAGGTTTCTCCCCCACCTTGAAGAAGTGGTTTAGACTGGTTAATTCTAGCATTCGACTAGTCTTTTTATACTTCTTACCCTCCATAGATAGCCTCATAGCCTTAGCAATGGCCTCTTGATTTGGCTAAAAGTGAAAGCCCCTAACTGACACCTTCCTATTATCCCATGAGGACATGAATTGCTTGGAGATTTTCTCATTGTGGCCTCCCTTCAGTCTTTCCATGAAACCTCAG
Organism: Chamaecyparis obtusa; assembly: GCA_027943335.1. Taxonomy (NCBI): domain Eukaryota; kingdom Viridiplantae; phylum Streptophyta; class Pinopsida; order Cupressales; family Cupressaceae; genus Chamaecyparis; species Chamaecyparis obtusa. The sequence goes on along the minus strand of BSBK01012507.1, from coordinate 18,995 downwards.
ATGCCACTATCTTTGTAGTAGTGGGTTACCAAGGGGTCAGAGGAGAACTCCTCTTCGATCTTGTCCAACTCAATGCGCAACATTTTTCCTCACATAGTAACCAGACTAGTTTCCACCGCAAGAACCCTTTGGAAGTTGCAGAGCTGAGCTTCGGCAACCAGCATAAAGGCTAGGTCTTTTTGAAATAACCATTTTAAGAGAATATCATTCATAAGAGGCAGGAGTTGGGTGATTTTTGGGAAATCAAGCTCTGTATAGCAAAATCTAGTGGATCTCCAGGCATAATAATTAGAAATTAAGTCAAATTTTCCCTTAGTGTCCTTGGTAATCAAGATTACTTGGTGATGCGAACAACTAACTCTCCACATGTACTTGTGCATAAGGAAATTATGAACTTTTATGGAGTTTTGTGCATACATAGTCATCACTATATTAATCATCAAATTAAGCCAGCATGAACACAAGGTGGGGCCCTCAAGAATATTGGTGACAACTTGGCTCATTTCAAACATTGTCGATGACATGTCTTTCCCACCTGATTAGCCACTAGGTCTCCTTTGTAGGCTCACTGATCACCTTCCAATTAACCAACTTGGCTTGCTTGAGCCCAATGGTAGCTAGAGAATCCACCACGGCATTACCTTCCCTGTAAGTATGGGATATAGTCATGCTTTAGAGATTGTTAAGTAACTACTGAATTTACCCTATTATGGTGTTCACCCACCATCCCACACTCGACCCTTTTTTTATGGCCTCATAAATCACTTTGGAATCCTCCTTGATCATCAACAGTCTGATATTCATGGTGATGGAAAATTTTAAACCCCAAAGGAGATTCGTTCCCTTAGCTTGATTAACAGTATTGTTTTTGAGCAGCCCAGTGTAATCCAACAAGCAATCACCATTGTGGTCTCTTAGCACTCCACCCCCACTCTGGGTTAGGTTATTAGCCGCACCATCAAAATTTAGTTTGCTCCAGCCCATGGGTAGGGAAACCCACTAAGTAGAATTTTGAGCCATTAACCTGGAGTTGTTGAACCTAGTGAAGCCAGTCAATAAGTTCTATTTATCTATCATTTTGATTTCATAGGTAGAGGGGGGTGTCGAAGAGAGTTTCCAATCAGCCAAACTAGAATTCTCACATAGGAGCTTGGTGCCTAGATGGAGAGAGGCCTCATGAGGGTATTTAGTCTCCCTGAATATCCTATTGTTCCTTTCTTTCCAAATAGTTCAGTATATGTGTGGAGGAAGAAGCCACCATAGGAGCTGGAAGAGAGGATGATTGGAGCGGATCATTAGCCAGTGAATTGGTGAACATCCTTCCCCATAACCCAAGGGACCCCTAATTTTTTAGTAATTCCCTACCAAATAGTAGTAGAATACTCACATTGTATGAACAGGTGATCCACATTTTCCTCTTCCTTTTTGCACAGGACCCATCTACTAGCAAGAGAGAATCCTCTTCTTATGAGGTTGTCCTGAGTTAAAATTTACCATGCATAAGCATCCACCAGAAGAAATTGATTTTTGGAGTAAGTTGTGGGATCCACACCTTACTCTAATCTTCTGAATTATTATCCTCCTTTAGAAGAAGATTATAAGAAGACTTAACCTAGAAGGTGCCCACTTGGGTGGGAACCCAAATAATGTAGTCCTATTCAGTAATTCCAAGTATCCTGACATTCCCTAGGATTTTGATAAGCTCATAAGCCTCTTGGTTTAATTTAGGTTTATCCCTGATAAGAATAGCTAAATCCTTCCAGCTCCTATCATACATGTAGTTAGAGACTCTGTTACCAAGGGTAGGTATGATGTAGTTCATTAGAGGACCAAACCTTCCTTCTAGGTTGGTACAGTTCTATATCCAAGAATCATGCCAGAATTTGATGGATCTCCCATCTGTGAGTTTCCAGAAGACCCCCTTAGAAAGCATGGTTTTGCACTTCTAGATGTTAGTCCAGAGTTTGGAACCAATGGGAAAGTCATTATCCTAGAACAAAATCCCATAAGGGTGTCCTTCAAGGTATTTTGCTTCCATTATCTTGCACCAATTTGGTTTCCTTTAAATTATCTTCCAAGACACTTTCATGGTGAGGGCTCTATTCAGCAAGCCAATTCATCTAAGGCCCAATCTGCCCAGCTATTTAGGAAGGAAAACCATTTCCCAATTAACTAGGGACATCCTCCTCTTCTCTTCTGAGCCAAATCATAGAAAGGTTATCTGGATCTTTTTAAACCTTTTAGCCATGTTGTTCTTGATCTTGAAGAGGGATAGGAAGTAAACAAGAATCCCTTGGAGATTAGAGGCAACTAGTTGAAGTTTACCAACATTGCTCAGGGTCTTCGCCTTCCAACTAGAAATTCTTTTCTGAGTTCTTTCTAGGATGGAATTCCAAAAGTCTTGGAAAACCTCTTTGATAGTGAGAGGGATGCCCAGGTAGGTAGAGGGGAGAAAAGCTGACTGACAGCCCAAAATTTGAAGCACTTTGGTTTGGGTCTCGATGGGTGTATTGAAGAAGAAGAGTCTTCTTTTCTGATAGTTTATACACTATCCCAAGGCTAAGGCATAGTTCTCCAAAAGATATTTCAACTATCTAGCTTCAACCACTGATGAGTATCCAAAGAGGAAACTATCATCCACATATTGCTCTAGAACTACTTGTTGTAGAGTGGAAGCAGGTTTGATTCCTTTTATTCTTCTTGTGGAAGAGAGCATAGTCAGATTCCTGCTGAGGACCTTAGTCACCATGATAAATAAATAGAGGGAGAGAGGGTCACCCTACCAAAGACCTTTTTTAGGTTGAAAGAAGCCACCCAGGGAGCCATTCACCAGAATAGAGAAGCTAATAGTTTGCATACATTCTTGAATAATGTAGATAACTTTCTCATTAAAGCCCATTCTACAAAGAATTTTATGTAGGAAGGACTAATTAACTTTATCATAAGACTTAGAGATATTGAGTTTGAAAGCCATACCTAGTGCTTTTCTCCTATCCATGGAGTGGATGATTTCATGAGTAGATATGGCCACATCTAGGATCTGCTTTCCCAAAACAAAGCCCTTCTAAGTAGGATTGATCAATTTGTCCAGGAGGGGCCTCATTCTATTGACCAGGATCTTAGTGAGGATTTTATAAAAAGTGTTACAAAGGCTGATAGGTCTAAAATCCAACATAGAGGTGGGGTTGTCATTCTTAGGGACTAACACAATATAGGTCTTGTTGTGATGCTTTAGCAGCTACCCCATTATGAAGAATTCTCTTGCAGCACGAGAGACATCTAATCCAACAATATCCCAGTATTCTTGGAAGAATGTTAGGGGAAAACCATCAGGGCCCAGAGCTTTATAAGCACCCATAGCAAAGACCGCAACTTTGACTTCCTTGTTAGAAACCCATTCAGTGAGGCAATCATTATCACTGTGAGTAACAACACATTGAATGTGTTCCAGGAGCTGATTTTGCACAATAACAAGGCAAAAATGACCATCATTAGAATACAATCCTTTAAAGTAGTTGGTTACAACCTGCATAATTTTGTCCTTTTCAGTAACTTCATTTCCTCTTTCATCCCTAATTGCATTGATGGGGTTTCTTCTTTTGTGATTGCTAGAAGATCTATAGAAGAAGGCAGTATTTGTATCCCCTTCAAAAAGCCTTTAGATCCTGGAGCATTGCTTCCAGTAGATTTCTTGACTTCACAGAGCTTCCCGCCACTTGTGTTTGGTCTTTTCTTCTTCTATCTACAACTAGGGGTGGATATTACTAGTGGCTAGTTGGGCTTGGAGGGATTCCAAGGTCCCTGTGAGATCCTTCTTCTTCTTAAAAAGATCCCCAAAATTATGTTTACTCCAACCTTTAACTTCTTTTCTAATGATTTCCAATTTCTAGATCCTGAACATGGCAGTGCCTTTTATAGGAGTGGCCCACTAGGATTTCACTTGGTCCCTAAAGGAGGGGTGGGAGCACCACATAATCTCAAATCTGAAAGGGGCCGAACCAATCCGAGGGGAATCAAACTAGCAAAGGAGGAGGGGGTTATGATTAGAGGTTATTTTGGGGAGGAAGGATAGGGTAGAGGTCAAGCACAGGTCCCAAGAGGAGGTAGCCAAGACCCAATCCAACTGCACTTGTATAAGATGGGAGCCCTTCTATTTGTTGGACAAGGTGAAGGGATTTCCTTTAAGATCAATGTCCAAAAGACTAGACTAAGAGATAAATTCCGCAAGGTCCCCCATACTATCATAATAGTCCATTAGACCTCCACATTTTTCTGAGGGGTAGAGGGGGGTATTGAAGTCACCAATCACCAAATAATTAGGAGAGGTATCCTGATCCATGCAATTGATGATATCCTTCAAAAGGGAAAACCTACCATTGTGAGTATTAGGGGCATAAATATTGAACAAGTGCTGGACCATCTAATTTTTCTTGAAGGTAATAGCAAGGAAGTTTGGGGAGAAGGCCATCGGTTCACCAATAATAATGTTAGGATTCCAAAGAGTGGCTATACCCCCTAAAGAACCCGAGGCCTCAAAGTAGGAAAACTCAACACCCAACCAAAGACTGCTAGCCAAGGATGCAAAATTATTGAAAGACATCTTAACTTCTTGGATGAGAAGAATATCTAGCTTATGAGAAAAAATGTATTGTTTAACAACACAATGCTTGAGGGGGCTATTAACACCTCTAATATTCCAAGAAAGACAAATCATTTCTTATTTTTAAAACTTGTTTCTAAGGTTTTCTACCTACCTACTGCAACTTCCCTTGTAGTCCCTCTTGATCTCCTAGCACATTCCGATGGCCTCCCTCTAGGTGTTTCCATTCCCACATCTACCTTTTTGGGCTTAGTTTTCTTTTTATGCATCTTCCATTCACCACCATCATTTTCCTCCTAGTGGTCATCACCTAGGGAGCTGGGTGAGTGAGGGTAGTTCCTTTCCTCCGGTTGTAGAGGAAGATTTGCAACATCCTTAGGGGACTTTAGTTCAAGTGAGACCACTATGGTAGGTTGTTCCACTTCCACATGAGTCATCACACTTGTCTCCAGAGTAATCACTGGGGGGTTCTCCAATGACATAACCGTCAGAAGGGGTTTAGGACCCTTAGGTTTAGGGGTTACCTTGTTATTCTCTGGAGGGGTGGCAATCTCACCCTCTTCCACCTTTGGGTTTCCCAGTTTTGGGTTTTCTAGCACTTTGGCCACCCAGGGGGGCTGGTCTTCTCCTTCTCTTCACCTCCAACCATGGGTGGCTCCTCGGAGGTTCCCTTATCCTTGTTTTTATTTTTTCCTTCATGCATAGAGGATTTTCATGCTTCACTAGTGTCACTCCTGGAGTCACATTTCTTGCAAAGGAGGGTGACATTCTCATAAACTAGGGCCTAAGTCCATCTTCCCAATTTGGATTTCAAAATAACAAATGAGGGGAGGGTTTTATTAAGGGTAAAATTAACGTAGAACCTAGCAAACACCAGCCTAGATTTAGAGTGGGTTACCTGGTCCACCATAATATATGTGCCAAAGGAGTCAACAATCCACCTAAACACCTTTTCATCCCAATATTCAAGAGGAAGTCTAGGGAGGTGCACCCAAATAGGAGTCATCCTACTAAGCTTCATCATCTGATTAACTCCGGGTTTCCATTTTGCTAGAGCAAGGAAGTGCTTACTATAGACCCATGACCCTAACAAAATAGAGGCTAGATCATCCAATGTGTTGAACTTGAAGAGAAAGAGTCCACCAGGCATAGCAGAGGTTAAGATAGAACCCTTAACCTTCCACTAGGTAGCCATCCACTTTCTAACCATTTTGATGGTAGGTCAGAAGTTGAAGAAATGACCCACCAGAGCCAACTGGAAATTAGCCATGGTCCTGTTTACCACTAAATTAGGAAGTGAGAGTGCAACGCCTTCCTCAGTTTGAATAAAGTCCACTAGGAGTGATTCTAGAGTATTATGGACCTCACTGGTGTAGGAGCACCCTTAAGAGACCAGTTGGTTGTCCTATTTTGATGTGAGAAGACCCTCTTGAAGGGAATTATAATTAGATAAGGTCATGATGACCAAGAGTGGTGTGGTGTGAGCTTAGATTAGTGTTACTTCTAGGCTAAGAGCTAAATTTGTCTTTATTAAAGCCCTATACTTGATGATGTCAGTAAGTGATCAAATGTTGTTATTATTTTTTTTAGGGTCCTAGATGCCCTAGGAAGTCTAACTAAGGTTAGATAGGATTTGATGGAGTTAAAACACCTTAATGGTGAAGAAAATGTAAAAGATGTAAAATGTTGCTTGTGCAACATTTGCAACTTCTCAAAGTTGCTATGACAAAAAGCCTAACTTTAAGGGTTTCGGCCTTAGTAGGGTTTAGGGATGCCTAATAGGCCTAAACACATAAGACAAGGATATATATGTTGGAAAAACCCTAATTTAGTGTGGGTGATCACATTGTGTACGAACTGACATTCTATAATAGCAAGTTTTTAATGTGAATAAAGAAAGACTTGAGTCTTAGAGTTATCTTTAAGCTTTGCATGGATTAATTTATCATCTGTAGCTATTGGAATTCATTTTTGAACATGTCTTAGTGTGTTTTAAGCTTTTATTTTATTCTTTAGTTAATTTTTCATAGCATTTCTAAATTCATTTTATTTTTCACAATTCTTTGTCTAGTTTTGACAGTGTGTAAGAGATGTGAGCCTAGCTCCATTTCCCACCATAGTTTTTGTATGGAATTTTGGGAATGGAGACTAGGGTTAATGAGCTTCAAGATTCCTCAAGTCTAAACTCTAAAGATGCATGCAATGATTTTTAAGGTCTTTCCCTAGGTGAGCTATGAGTAAAGCCCGACTAGGAAGACCAAGAGTTTGAGTAGGAATATTGTAGGAGGAGTAGATTCAAGAGACAAGAAGGCCTTGAATGTGTTTTTCGGTGATCTATAGGTACTCTATGAACATGAGGAGTGCCCAAGGAATCATCTTTCCAAGTTTTGAAGACAAAGACCAAAAACTGGTCTAAAACCTAATAGAAGGCCCTAATTCTAAAACAGGGTGTACAAATAGTGTTAGGACCCTAGAACAAGAAAATATTGGAGGTCTTAGAACATACATGTGAAATTAAAACAAAACATTTTGGGGTTCTTTTAGAATATTTAGTAGTGAAAGGTGAATCCTAGATTTTAGGAGGCCTAATTGGGTAAAAAGGGTACAAGGCCTCAATTTTAGGAATCTAGGAAGCGATGGAGAAATGGATGGACTTGGCAAGGAGAGACTCAATTTAGGAGTAAAAATTTTAGTTGAAATAATCCCTTAGCCCCCTAAAATTCTAACCATTGGTTAGTACTTTTGAGTCATGGATTAGGAGAGTTCCCTTTGAAGACAAAGAGTGGAAAGCAAAGAAGATAGGAAGACTCTTGATAGTGGGAAAGGATTGATTCTTTCCAAGTGTTTGAGGGTGGATTAAGGAAGCCCTAAGAGGTCCTAAGTGTGACTTAAGAGGAGTTCAAGACAACTCAAGGTGATTCTAGGAGCCTCCCTATCATAGTGGTATCAGAGCAAGGTTAAAGATTTTGGATAATTAGTGTTGCAGGAAGTGAATGTTGCAGCCCACCAAATGAAGTGGAGAATTAGTTGCATCTAGAAAGATGGTGACTAATGCCAAACTAGCTAAGAAGGTTGAAGAGCAAGAGGAGGATAAATGATTTCTCAAAGAGAGATTGGCTCAATTAGAGAAGCTCTTGGGTGAAGTCCAAGATAAGGCTGATAAAGTGAAGGACAAGGTAGACCAGAAATAAGAACAAGAAGCTAAGGAGAAGGAGATAGACTTGGAGGAAGAAGATCCAACTCTTGACTCTGTCATAGTACAAGATCCCTTCTTGAAGGCACTCAAGGCCTTACGTGGTAAAGCATTGGAGGGTGTGCCACTTTTTAGTGGACAAATGGATCCTGATCTACTTATGGACTGGATTGACATCATTGAAAATCACTTTGAATGTGATGGCATATCAAATGCTCAAAAGGTTAAGGTGGCTAAGTCTAGGTCAAGGGGATCAGCACTCACTTGGTGGAAGTATGTGCAGACTGAGAGAGAGAAAGAGGGCAAGAATCCCATTGTCACATGGAAAGGCATGTTGATTAAGATGAAGAAAACTATTTACCAGATGACTATGAGGTTCAATTGCATAGGAGGAGACAAAACCTCAGGTAGAAAGACTTAGATGTCCAAGCATATATCGAGGAGTTCCAAAAATTATGGTTAAGGTCAAAAATAGTGGAGGATGAGAGTATCAAATTGGCTAGATATCAAAATGGACTTAAATGGTCTATCCAAGAAGACATGAGTCTTTCTACCTTCAAAAGTGTGAGACAATGTTATAAAATGGCTTTGAAAATAGAGGAGAAAAGCAAGAAGAAACATGATCAATCCTCAAAAGGAAGAGGTAGAGGAAAAGAAAATAGAGGGCATAGAGGTAGCTTTGCAGGCAAGAGCAGTGAATTTAGAGATCAAGGAGAGTCCAAATTGATAGAGATAGTCAATGAAACTAGTGGAAGAGAAAGTATGAGTAGAGGCAGAGGTTTCCAAGGTGGAGGAAGAGGCAGGTTTGGAGGTTCAGGAAGAGCCTCACACTTTGCAACCATGAAATGTTTTCATTGCAACCAACTAGGTCATTTGGCCTATAGATGCCCTGAGAAGGCTTCTAGTTAACATGGTGAGAAGAGGGTAAACTACATAGCCCAATAAGAGACTAGTAGTATTAAATCCCCTAGAATCAACCTTGATTTAGAAAGTGGGGAGAATCTCATGATTAGGAGGATACTTATTAAGGAACTTATCAAAGAAGAAACTAAGCAAAGGAGGGCACTTTTTAGAGTGAAGTGAAAAATACTTGGGAAGGTCTGGAAGATGATTATAGACTCAGGGTCTACTGATAATATCATCTCAAAGGAGGTAGTCAGCAAACTTGGATTGACCAAAGTACCTCATACAAACCCTTATAGGGTTACATGGTTAAATAAAGGTCAGCATGTCCTTGTAAATGAGCAAGCATAGGTTGATTTATCAATAGGAAAATATGTGGATAGAGTCTTGTGTGATATAATCCCAATGGATGCATGCCACCTACTCTTAGGTAGGCCATGGTAGTTTGATAGAAAGACAATACATGATGGAGAGAGGAACTCCTATTCTTTCAAGAAAGATGGGGTCACCTATAGGATTCAGTTACTCATGGATGATGAGGGGTCTACATCAACATGACCTAATATCTTGTTACAAGGGTGTAAGGAATACATCTAAGACATAAAGGATGGAGAAGGGACACACTTTTCTATCATGGTGAAGCCTAGTGAAGAGAAGAAGGTGGAACAAGCACCATTGCCAAAGGAGGTGCAGGAGTTGTTGAAGGAGTTTAAGGACATAGTTAGTGATGGGTCACCTCCAATGTTACCACCTCCTAGAGCCATAAGTCATAAAATTGACTTCATACCAGGAGCATCCCTACCAAACAAAGTAGCATACAAGATGACTCCTTATCAAAACAAGGAGATGGCTAGACAAGTGCAAGAGCTCTTAGACCAAGGACTAATTAGTAAGAGTATTAGCCCATGTGAAGTGTCAGTAGTCCTAGCATCAAAGAAGGGAGGTAAGTGGATACTTTGTAAAGACTCATGAGTAATTAATAGGATCACTATCAGGTACATATTTCCCATTCCTAGGATTGAAGATCTTATGGTTTGTTTGGGAGGAGTAAGGTACTACACCAAGTTGGATTTGAAGAGTGGGTACCATCAAATTAGGATTAAGGAGGGAGATGAATGGAAGACTACATTCAAGACAACAGAAGGGATCTATGAATGGTTAGTCATTCCATTTGGGATTATTAATGCTCCACGCATCTTCATGAGGTTGATGAATGAGGTGTTGAAAGATTACATAGGAAGATTTGTAGTAGTGTACTTGGCTGATATCCTAATTTTCAGCAAGACTAAAGAAGAATGCCTCCAACATTTACAGATTGTGATGAAGAGACTCCATGAGGAGAAGTTTTCCATTAACTTGGAAAAGTGTGAATTTATGAAGCAAGATTTGATCTATCTTGGTTTTGTGGTGTCCCAAGGAACCTTGAAGATGGATCCTAGCAAGGTGGAAGCAATACTCAATTGGCCTACACCTACAAGTAGCATTGAGGTAAGGAGTTTTCATGGAATTGCCCAATTCTATAGGAAGTTCATTAAAGGTTTTAGTGAGGTATGTGCACCAATCTTAGATAATATTAAAGGTGGAGTAAAAAATAAGTTCAAATGGACTCCAAAGGCTGGAAAAAGTTTTGATTTGTTGAAGAAGAGAGTGGCTACACAACCTATATTGGTTTTGCCAAACTTTTATAAGTTGTTCAGCTTTGAGTGTAATGCAAGTGGCACAACAGTTGGGGAACTGCTGAATCAAGAGAATAGACCAGTAGCTCATTCTATAGTGAGAAGTTTAATGAGGCTAAGAAGAGGTATTCTTCTTATGACCTAGAGTTATATGCCTTGGTGCAATCCTTGAGAAAATGGAGGCACTATTTTCTACCTATAGAATTTGTGGTGTATATTGATAATAAGGCTTTGAGTTTCATCAATTCACAAGAGAAGTTGAGCAATAAACATCTCAAATGGATGGAATATTTGCAGGCCTATACATTCACAATAAAGCATAAGAAAGGATAGTTGAACAAGGTGGTTGATTCCTTGAGTAGGAGACTTTTGATAGTCCAAGAGGTGCAGCTACAAAGCATAGGTATAGAGAGCTTCAAAGAGCTTAATGAAGGAGATGAGGACTTTACAGAAGCATACAAGGTATGTAAAGAATTGAAAAATCACTTCCATAGCCAATTTATAGATTTTACAATCCATAATGATCTCTTATTTAGATGAAGGCAACTATGTGTTCCTAAGGGATCTATGAGGGAGAATGTGATAAAAGAAAAGCACAATGGGAGCTTGAGTGGGCATTTTGGCCTAAACAAAATACTAGAACTAGTGCAAAGGTTCTATTATTGGCCTAGGATGTAGAAGGACATCATAAGGTATGTGGAGAAATGATTGATTTGCCAAAAAGATAAAGGTACCTCATCTAATGCAGGTTTGTATCAACCTTTGCCCATTCCTAACAGGCCTTGGCAATGCATTAGTATGGATTTCATAGTTGGGTTGCCTAGAACCAAGACTGGTTTAGATAGTATTTTTGTGGTTGTAGATCGGTTTAGCAAGATGAGCCACTTCATTGCTTTCAAAACCACTCATGATGCTAGTGATATTGCACATTTGTTCTTTAAAGAGGTGGTACGGATTCATGGCTTTCCACTAAGCATAGTCTTTGACAAAGATGTCAAGTTTATGGGCCATTTTTGGAAGACCCTATGGAAGAGGTTAGGTACTAACCTATCATTTGGATCAGCCTACCATCCCCAAACTGATGGTCATACTGAGGTTATCAATAGAGTGCTTGGTAATCTCCTTAGATGATTGACAAAGGAGTATGGAGTGATGTGGGATCAGTTACTACCATAGAGAGAGTATGCCTACAATGAAAGTGTGAATAGAACAATAGGGAAAATCCCTTTTGAAGTTATTTATGGGCTACATCCTAGAGGTGTGTGTGAGCTAAGACACTTGGAAAATGAAGAAGGAAGGAGTGCATATGCAGAAGACTTCACTCAATCAATGAAGGAGGTTCATGATCAAGTGAAGAAGCAGCTCCAAGAGGCTACACAAAAGCTAAAAGCTAGAGTTGATGAAGGAAGGAAAGACCTTTAGTTTTCTATGGGGGATCTTGTCATGGTCCATCTTAACAAATCTAGATTGCAAAAGGGAATCCCCACCAATCTCTAGATGAGAAGGATAGGTCCTTGCAAGGTACTTGCAAAGTATGGGCATAATGCTTATAAATTGGACTTGCCATCAAACTTGGAAATGTCTCTTGTGTTTAATGTGAAGGATATGATACAATATAAAGGACCTATACCAACAGATGTAGAGTCACAGTCAGACAGTGGGCATATCATCAAGGATGTTCAGATTTCCCCACTACCCAAGCCAATAGCAGCAAAGATATTAGACTCTAGAGAGAGTAAAAAGACTAGGAAAGGCAGTTATAGGGAACATCTAATTCAAGGGCAGGGAAAATTAGAAGCTGAAGCTACTTGGGTAGCTGAGAATTCCTTTAAGAAACATGGAGTTGATCCTAAACTCCTGTCACCAGAGGTGACTTAATTTCTTGGCTTTAGCAGCATGGTGCAGGAGCACCCTTAAGAGACCAATTGGTTGTCCTATTTTGATGTGAGAAGACCATCTTGAAGGGAATTTTAATTAGATAAGGTCATATTGACCAAGAGTGGTGTGGTGTGAGCTTAGATTAGTGTTACTTCTAGGCTAAGAGCTCAATTTGTCTTTATTAATGCCCTATACTTGATGATGTCAGTAAGTGATCAAATGTTGTTATTAGTTTTTTTAGGGTCCTAGATGCCCTAGGAAGTCTAACTAAGGTTAGATAGAATTGGATGGAGTTAAAACACCTTAATGGTGAAGAAGATGTAAAAAGATGTAAAATATTTCTTATGCAACATTTGCAACATTTCAAAGTTGCTATGACAAAAAGCCTAACTTTAAGGGTTTCAGCCTTAGTAGAGTTTAGGGATTCCTAATAGGTTTAAAAAAATGATATAAGGATATATATGTTGGAAAAACCCTAATTTAGTGTGGGTGATCACATTGTGTACGGACTAACATTCTATAACAAGAAGTTTTTATTGTGAATAGAGAAAGACTTGAGTATCAGAGCTATCTTTAAGCTTTGCATGGATTAATTTATCATCTATAGCTATTGGAATTCATGGTTTAAAATGTCTTAGTTTTTTTTAAGCTTTGAGTTTGTTCTTTAGTTAAGTTTTCATAGCTTTTGTGAATTCATTTTGTTTTTCATAGTTCTTTGTCTAGTTTTGATAGTGTGTAAGAGATGTGAGCCTAGCTCCATTTCCCACTGTAGTTTCTATATGGCCTTTTGGGAATGGAGACTAGGGTTAATGAGCTTCAAGATGCCTCAATTCTAGGCTCTGAAGATGCATGCAATTATTTTTAAGGTCTTGCCTTGGCAAGCTATGAGTAAAGCCCAACTAGGAAGACCAAGAGTTTGAGTAGGAATGTTTTAGGAGGATTAGATTCAAGGGAAAAGAATGCCTTGAATGTGTTTTTTGGTGATCTATAGGTACTCTATGAATAGGAGGAGTGTCCAAGAAATCATCTTGCCAAGGTTTGAAGACAAAGACCAAAGACTGGTCTAAAACCTAATAGAAGGCCCTAATTCTGAAATGGGGTGTATGGATAGTGTTAGGACCCCAGACCAAGAAAATATTGGAGGCCTTAGGACATACATGTGAGCTGCCAACAAACATTTGGGGGTTCCTTAAGAAGATTTAGTAGTGAAAGGTGAATCCTAGATTTTAGGAGGCCTAATTGGGCAAAAAGGCTACAAGGCCTCAATTTTAGGAATCTAGGAAGTGATGGAGAAATAGATGGACTTGGAAAGAAGAGAATCAATTTAGGAGTCAAAATTGTAGTTGAAAGAATCCATTAGCCTCTTGCAATTCTAACCATTGGTTAGGGCTTGTGAGTCATGGATTAGCCGAGTTCCCTTTCAAGACAAAGAGTGGAAACCAAAGAAGATAGGAATACTCTTGATAGTGGGAAAGGATTGATTCTTTCCAAGTGTTTGAGGGTGGATTGAGGAATCCCTAAGAGGTCCTAAGTGTGACCTAAGAAGATTTCAAGACAACTCAAGGTGATTCTAGGAGTCTCCCTATCACTCACCCACGAGAGCTCCTTTCTAGCTTGTCTTTGGTAGGGATGAAGGGGCATCAGTAGAAGAGGACACCCTTTGGGAATCTTCCATTGAATCTTTCATGACTTGTCTCATGCTAGATGAAATAGCCTAGGGACCAACATGGGGTCCAGTGTGGGGACCTGCAAGGGGGGAAGATTCCCCCCAGGGGAGGCGGGCAGTTTGAATTCGAAGGCAGAGAGGGGAGTTACAGAGCGGGAATTTTGTTACTATTTTTATCTAGGCATTTGTTACTCTTATTAGATTAAATAAATTAAATTTGAAATTCTTAAATTCATTAAAAATGTAACCTTTGTTAATCCCTTTCTAATTTTATTATTTACATAACAATAGATTTTTGTTTAGATATAACTTGATTTTACATACTAATTAATTGTACTCTTTAATTAATTACAAATATTTTTTCTCTCCTAATTTAGTAAAATACCATTTTCATAGAATAAAATTTCAATTATATTTTACTTTCCTAACATATTCCAAACTAGATATTCTTCAAAGAAAATTAATTCTTCAATAGGTCTCTTTATCAAATTAAACGTTTATCCAAGCCATGGAAAGTTCCTTCTTAAAAATAAAGTAATAAGAGTCCCCATAAAAAGATACAAACTATTAATATTAAAACACAGGACAAATTCCTGCAAAATTTTCATCTCATAAATTTGAATATCAACCATGACATGTTTCTCATTTGTATGCGAGATATTAGGGTAAAACCTGGAAACGCTAGTCTTAGAAGAAGAAAGAAAAAAATGGTTTTCCATATAGCCCACTTTTTAATTTTCTTTAATTTTTCTTAGGTTTGTATGTGCTAAGAGAAATGTGGTAAAAGGCTTAGCCAAGATCTCTCATTTCCACCAAGTAAAACTCGAGAATATTTTTTGTATTTCTCTTGAACTACAATCCTCCTTGTATGTTTCTAACTTTTTTTTGTTTGTGTTGTATCATTCAAAATCATAACATTAAAAAAACAAATTGAATATGCCTTGATGCAGTTTTTTATTCCTTGAATCAAATCCGCTCCTCGAGTGATATATTGTGTAGATGATAGAATGATATGTAGAAAAAAATTAAGAAGGAAGCCTTATATTGGCATATCAAATTGAAATTACCTTTTTTCCAACCTTCCAAAATAATTTTTTTTGCATCGTAGATAGTTTTGGAAAGGGTAAATCCACCATATTATGATCCTTAAATTGTGAGAAAAAAGAACGAGTTAATGTTTCCCCAACGGATCAAGACTACCTCAGAGGGTCAAGGGCACCCCTACCAATGTTGTCCTAACTACACTAGCCCATATTTTTAGGGATGAAAGTGAATAGTGTTTACATGCTCCAAAATTATTTTTAAAAACAAATATGGTGTTTAGACATTGTAAAATAAAGCTTGAAATTTTAAATGAGATAGGATTCAAAATAATTTTTTAAAATAAAAATTTCAAATGATACTTCAAATATTTAATTAATTATAAAATAAAGGATACATAGTTCAGATAGCTTGTTACCCTAACATGCAAAAATAGAGTAACAAATAAGTTCCATCTAGAAAGAAAACCCAAATGTAAAAAGAAAATAACCACTTCCCAACCCCCATTGTTGGACCAGCAATGAAAATATAAAAATACATTTGACACAAGGATTCCAACTAAAAGATTCAAACATAAATCACTTCTGATTACAGTCTCTCGAAGAGGAAGATTCAATATTAGAAGTACCCCAAGAAATAGATGAACCATGAACAACTTATCCTAGTTAATCTAATGAGACAATAGTAAGAGTGTCCCAAAATGCAAACAAATGGTGATCATCAATAGCCCTTGGAGAAGGAGAACCATCTTGAAATGAATCTGAAACTTGTAATGAGGGAAGAGGAGGGATGTCATTGCCAATTCACCCATTGCAATGAATTAAAATTGTGTGAATTTCCAAGAAATAGTCAACAACAATAAAATTCAACTAGAATCAATAACATGCACAAATCTTCCAAAATCCTCAAAATTGTCCTTCAAATTTCTAACCCATACACTAGTTTTAATAGTAGAAAGTAAATCTTGGAGACAAGTGTTAGTCGCGAAGGTCAAAAATTCTATAAAACCAACAACAGGAAAGAAACCATTTTTTTAATTTATGAGATTGCAATAGTGTAATTAGTAGATCTTCATCATAAATCTTAGAATTTATCAAATTTTTAGCCATTGAAAGAACAAAATCAACATCTAGCATAAGGTCCATAGCGAACTGCGGGGAATTGAGATGCAATCTTAGTAAACATAGTCAAATGATGAGAAAAAAGCCAATCCCCACCAACTAAGATTAACACCATAACCTCAATATGAGCACAAGAGAAGTTATACACCGGTGAAAACCACTCAAAAGTAAAATCAACATCCCTCTAAATCTCTCAAGGTAGTTTTTGAAAAGTAATCCAATACTCCCTGATATACGAATGAAGAAAACCAACTTGTAGAGCAGAAAGACAAATGTGCTTGAACAATAGACAATGATATTTCTTGAGTGTAATAAAACCAAAAAAGAGATCATTTATACTAGTACATATATATGACCAAATAAAATATAATGTCAGCCAAGTAATCATAGTAACAAAACCAAAATAAATAACACAAGGCTATGAGAAGAGAAACACAATTGAAATGATAAGGGAGTGATGTAAATAACCACCAACAACTCTTATCAACAAAAAATTAGGACACCGCCAATACAATATGTGTAAAAGAATGTCAGATTGCACAAGTGAAAATTCATAACAATTTCGATCTATGAAATACTCAAATATCAAAGAAATAGCATTCGTAGGAGAGAAGAAAAAAAAACTCCCATGTCGCTCTTTCAAACATCATACAAACCACCAAGTCAAAGCACAACAACATGATTAGATAAGAAAAGTATAGCAACCAATGGTGAATGGCCAAGTGATAGATCACGTTAGCAAAATTACATATGGAAAATAGAGATTGAGTCAATTTGATGACATACATAAAAGGAAAATAAGTCAATCAAATTTCAAAACATTGTTCTCAAAGATAAGTTTGTATATCACTAGCCACCAAGATTAGTATTCGCAACACATAGTACCACTTGAACACCCACAAACTCATGAAATGTATTTGAAAAATACTATCCAATTTAATAAAAAATTAACTTATAAATACTCAAGTTTAAATTGTCATAAAAATTAAATTCATGATTATCACTATTATTAGCAAATATACCATTTATAAGGAAGTTATCTCCCCATCGAATATGTCTTTTACATGAACTAATATACCAACAACTCCAACATCCTCCAATGGACAATCACATATCTATTTCAGGTTTAATCATATATCCAAAGCCTAAATACCATAAGACAAATACAAAAGACATATATATGAAGATAACCATGAAAAGAATACAAAAGCATGAATGTTAGACCTAACACATAAAAACAATCATCATATACCAAAATGATATTTGAAATATGGATATACAAGATACAATAATAATCCTTCAATGAACAAAATCTCATGAGAACAAATTTAACAAATTATAGACATATAAAAACAATCAAATCTAAAATTTCTTTTAAAAAAATGGTGGGAGGTATGCTCTTGAAACTTCCAAATAGGAAATATGTTCATCAATAGCCTTATTGGCCAAAAGATCCACAATAAATTTAACTTATAATAGTGATAAATAGTATAAGAATTAAAAATTGAAGTTGCGGGAGCACTCTATCAAGGATATAGTGAAGCTGCCAAGACATATATTATTTTATTGGAAACAAAATGAAAAGTAACCATGGAATCACCCTTGATGATGATATATTTGATTCGAAGAGAAATAGCCAAGTCAAGACCAAAGGATAATGCATGAAGCTCAACATTGTTATTAGTTCTGGAATCCTCAATATATTTACAAGTAGCCTTGACTAGTTTCACCTCCTGATCCAAGATAACTACCCCAATACTAGACCTTCCAGGATTACCTCTAAATGCTCCATCATAATTTAGTTTGAATTTAGAGCTAGGAGGAGGAGACCATTTAGCCTCTTTCCATCCCAACATTGTTACTAAATTTTAAGCCATAGAACCATGGGGAGGCAACATTTGCAAATATTTCTAATATCTAGTTATCATATTATCCCTATGTGAAAACAAGCTCAAATGATCTAGATTTTTATAAATGTGTGATAAAATAATTTCTGAGATATATTTTTCCACGAGAAATTAAAAATGTGAAAGAGAAGAGTACTTTTTTCCTAAAAACCATATTATTTCTTTCTAATCAAATATTACTAATAAGAATAGAATGGGACATATCCCATAAGAAAGAATAAGTGATGAGGGGAACAAAGAGTGTGGACTCATAAATTGGGATCTCAAATCAAGACATAAAATGTCTAGCAAAGTTTATTAAACAACCAATACTAACACTCTGAAGCAAAAGGCCATTGAATGAAAAGATGATTAGATTATTCCATGAGAAATCCACACAAGACACATGAGAAAATAGCCTTAATCCCAAGCCTATCCAGTCATATTCTAGTCAAAATTCTATCTTGTACAACCAACCAAGAAAAAGCACCAGCCTTAGGAAGACAAGAAACACTCCAAAAAATCCATTAAGGCAAACAAGTATTTGAATGAGACAATGAAGGAGACCTGTATTGATCCTTAACTAAATAGGAGCCAGATTTATCCATAGTCTAGATTAAATCATCTTACATATAAGTAAACACAAGAAGCTACACTTAGAATCAAGGGACCAAATAATAAAATGGTGATGTCTTGTAATGGAAGAGGACTAATAATATTAATTTAAATCAATAAATGTCCTATAATGCAAAGATGAATGTCAAAAAAACTATTTAATTAGTGCTAGGAGAGTATGAAATTGAACTCCCTAATTGAAGCTTTATAATTTACAATGCTACAATAGAAAATATATATTTTTATATATACATAAATATAGATAATATATATTTCTATATATATGCATGCATATATATACATATACATACTTATATATATATATGTGTGTGTGTGTGTGTGTGTACATGTACATACATACATATATATATACATATGCATATACATATATACCAAATAATAAAATGGTGATGTAT
>BSBK01012506.1:12500-63075 GCA_027943335.1 Chamaecyparis obtusa | reverse complement strand
AGACTCCTTGCCGCATGACCGCTCAAGAATTGGTAGAACTTAAGGTTCAACTTGAGGAATTGCTTGAGAAAGGACTCATTAGACCTAGTGTCTCACCTTGGGGAGCACCGGTCATCTTCATCAAGAAGAAGGATGGTTCCATGAGGTTATGCATAGACTACAGGTAGCTGAATAAAGTGACCATCTGGAACATATATCCTTTGCCACGCATTGATGACTTGTTTGATCAAGTGAAGGGTGCTAAGGTGTTTTCCAAAATTGATCTCAAATTTGGATACCATCAACTAAGGATTCAAGAAGTTGACATCCACAAGACAGCTTTTCGTACCAGATATGGGCATTATGAATTCATAGTAGTGCCTTTTGGACTGACAAATGCACCATCAGTTTTCATGAGCCTAATGCATGGTGTATTCAGAACCTTCCTTGACAAGTTTTTCATGGTGTTTCTAGATGACATTCTTTTGTATTTTGACTCCTTGGAAGAGCATGAGTAGCATTTGAGACAAGTTTTTGAATGTCTCCGCAGAAACAAGCTTTTTGCCATTCTGAGAAGTGTGAGTTTTTTGAAACTGAGATTTTTTATCTTGGTCATATCATCACTGGAGATGGGATAGCTATTGATCTAGCCAAAATTAGGGCAATTGTTGAGTGGCCAACACCTACCAATGTCTCTGAAGTGTGAAGCTTCATGGGGTTAGCTAGCTACTATAGAAGATTTGTAGCCAATTTCTCACAAATAGCTCATCCTATCACATCACTTTAGAGAAAGGGAATGAAATTCTTCTGGTCAGATAACTATGAAGAAGCATTTCAGTACCTCAAGGAATGCTTAACTAGTGCACCAGTGCTTGCAGTACCTAATCCATCCAAGGAATTTGTTGTTTGCACGAATGCTTCATTGGATGGAATAGGAGAAGTGTTGATGCAGGGTGGTAGAGTCATTGCCTATGATCCAGGAAATTAAAGGATCATGAAGTCAACTATCCTACTCATGATTTGGAGCTCGCAGCTGTAATGCATGCATTGACCAAATGGAGACATTTCTTACTTGGTCAACATTTTGAGCTGCATACAGATCATAGAAGTCTTCAGTATTTATTCACGCAACACCAATCTTAATGCACGTAAATGTAGATAGATGGAGTTTTTGTGTGAATATTACTTCGAAGTAAAGTATGTGTAGGGTAAGGAAAACAAAGTGGCTGATGCACTTAGCAGAAGATGTCATGAACTTTCTTCATTAACCCTCATAGTAGATCTAAAGGATAAAATACTTCAAAACTTTCCCTTCAGATCCTTGGTTCTTGGATGTCAAAGCAGTGATTGATAGTGGTAGTGTGTTAGAGGGCCATTTTGAGGGTTACTCAATCAGTACTAATGGGCTGATGAAGTATCGAGGCAGTATTTATGTGCCAGAGTTTGGGATCTTCGAGTCCTAGTAATGACTGAAGCTCATAAGGCACCATATTCAGCACACCCTGGTGTGAAGAAGATGCATGCTGATCTCAGATAGCACTATTACTGGCCAGGCATGAAGAGGGATATCGTAGACTTTGTAGCTAGATGTTTGGAATGTCAGAGAGTGAAGGCAAAGCATCAGCATCTAGCTGGTTTGTTACAGCCTCACAGTGTACCAAAATGGAAAAGGAATACTATATCCATTGACTTCATAGTGGGGTTACCACTTACAGCCAGGCGTCATGATGCAATCATGGTTGTAGTTGACCGACTAACTAAAGTTGCCCACTTCATTCTAGTAAGCTCTTCCTACAATGCTACATCTATAGCATAGATTTACATGGAGCAAGTTGTTCAGTTGCATATCTAATAGAGATCCAGTTTTCACATCTTCACTTTGGAGATCTATGCAATGAGAATTGGGTACTCAGCTGAACTTCAGTTCAGCATATCATCCTGAGATTGATGGACAGACTGAGTGTGTCAATTAGATATTGGAAGACATGCTTAGGATGTATGTTATGGATAGACAGAGTAAGTGGGAAGAGTACCTTCACCTTGTTGAGTTTCGTGTATAACAATGGTTACCACAACTCTTTTGGTATGGCTCCTTTTTAGGCCCTGTATGGGAGACCATGCAGAACACCCTTGAGCTGGGATCTTCTTGAGGACATAATTCTTCTTGGTCCTGAGATGCTTCAGGACTTGGAGCAATAGGTTAAATGCATCAGAGAGCATCTTTCTTCAGCATTGAATAGGCAGAAGCAATATGCGGACCAGCATAGGATTGAGCATTAGTTTGAGGTTAGAAATAAGGTATTTCTTTGGGTTAGGCCACGTAAGAGTCCTATTAGGTATGGTAAGGGATCTAAACTATCTCCACGGTTTGTGGACCGTTTGAGATCTTGGAACATATTGGTCCAGTTGCCTACAGACTTGCTTTGCCTCCCAGCCTTTCACGTATCCATGATGTATTCCATGTATCTATGTTGAGGAAGTATATCCCTGACATTGCTCATGTTCTGAATTGGAATGATTTATAGGTGGTAGATGGTCAATTGATGCTGGAACCAGTGTAGATACTCCAGCAAAGAGAACTAAACCTCAGAGGTTGCAAAGTCAAGCAGGTAAAGGTGTTATGGGACCTCAATGATGACACATCTGCTACATGGGAAGATGCAGGGGCAATGAGAGAAACACATCCTCACTTGTTTATAGGCTTTTAGGAGTAAGCCTAGGCTAGTGGGGGAGGGTGTCATGCCTCTCTGACAGCTCTTGGCTAAGTTTCTAACTTTGCAAGCGTATTATGGTTGAACTGATAATTCAGTTGGATTTTTATGTTTGGTTATGGCTTGTTGTGTACTGGATTTATGACAGTATTGTGAGTTAGATCTTTGATTTTGATCATGTCTTGTAGTTGTTGATCTTTGATGGAACTATTTGAGTTAATGTAGACAGTTTCTGAATTCTGTCATTTCTATGTAATTGGTTTTACCTGTTACATATCTTTGCTTTTGGGAAAAGACTATTGTTATTCAGGAAATGATTATTCCTAGGTTTTAGACGAATTCACATTTCCTTTATAGTATTTAGATGTTGTGATGATCAGATTAAAAGAATGATATTAAATGAATTTAATTGGTGGTTTGACAATCTAAATTAAAGTTAATATTTACTGAGCTTAGCAAACATTAGGAATAGCTTTATTTTGATTATAAGTCAAATTAATTGAATAATGGTTATTTTAATTCTTATTTAATAAAGTTAATTTAGAATTGGTTTTATTATCTTAGTAAGGTAAGTGAAATGTTTGAAAGGCATTAATATAATTTATTAGTAATGGTTAGTATAAGTTAGTGGATTTTCCTATCTTCTATGTCAGTAAATGCTAAGTTTTTATTTTTGCATTGAGTGATTTATATTGTTAGTAAGTTGGGAATAGGGAATTTCTATACCCTATATGAATTTATTTGAATTACCTAACCAACCATGGTTACTACTTTCTTATCTAGCACAACTTTAACATACGTATGGCAATATTTGTATTTCTTTAAGTTCTCAAACAGCCTAGACATAAGGTGATTCAACCCTTCACACATGCATGCGGCTGGTACTTGTACCTTAGCTGACACTTGGCCAACTTGGGATTTTTGCGGTTGCAATGGGATAAGGTTGGTTTAGTGCTGCAAAGCATTCATTGTTTCAGTTGCTGCCACTCTGCTATTGAGGGTTTGGTGCTCTTTGAAGGCAACCTAGAATGCCTGCAAAAATGTGGTGGTTTAGCTCGGTCTGGAGGGAATATTGGTGGCATTATTGTGCAATAAAGATGAAAGTTCTACTGGTTATCATGATGGTTTACCTCTTCTTTCTAAGTTTTCTGGTTTTGTTGCTGAGAAAGGGTTTGGAATTGTGGATTGCTCACTTCCTGGATCGAGGAATTTGGGGCATTTTTCAAGTTGCATAATAACCCCATGCTGTAAATAGGCAGGGGCACTTTCTACCTTATTCCTCTCTATATTTCAGCTTGTTTATTATATGGACACTCTATTTGGTAATATGTGGAATGATATGGTAGTCGACCTTAGTATATACAGAAGCTTAGCTTTTGCACAAACCAATTGAATGAAGTTAACAATAGTTCTTATGATTGGTGTACCTGTTAACTAAGAATTATGTCATGTCAACTATACAGAATACAGAAGGGTACCTCTGTATTCACTATAGCCGGCTATGACAGGGTTAGACCATTTCGTGACTGCTGAATCTAAGTTTTCTGGGTCTTTGTTACGATGGCTATAGTGAATACAGAAAAGTACCTCTGTATTCACTACAGTTGATTGTAACTATAGACATAACCATATGAATAGCACTACGGTTATTATTGTATTAAAACTTCACATAGGATACTATAGGATTTTAAGCTATTGACATTATGTCCAACAGTTATTTTGTTTCATAAATTAAGGTGATAAACATCTCTATTAAGATCTCATAGTTTAAACTGTAATTTGGTTCAGTTTAGGGGAGTATTGTAGCCGAGCCTAGCATATGAGATATTGTTTAAGTATATAAGTCTTTGTTGTTTCAAATGACAATTTGTGTCTTGGTTGGAGTTGGGATGTCATTGTTCGCATGGTGTTTTATATTGTCGATTCATTTTGAAATGGGTATCTTGGACAGAGGCTTTGTGTAAAATTATTACAAATTGGTTTGGGTTCTATATTGTGGATTACTGTGAATAGTAATTTATAGTGTTTTGGTTATAGTTATCACAGTTGGGCAGTGAGTACACTTAAGATGGGTTACATTACTAACTTGACGTTTCAGTCGATAGCAGTATTAGAAGATTGGGTGAATATTCTGTATGAGAACTTAGCTTGTTTATTTTCTGTATATTTGGAATGGTCGATGAATATAGATTAGTCAGAGTTAAATTTTATTACTATCATTGAATTCTTTAGATAATAATGACTTGGGTGGAACCGATAGGGGCATTTGAATGTTCTTTGGTGGATGGTTATATTTGATGGAAATTTAGTGATTATATTTTATATTTGTGATAAAACCGTAGCAGATAATAATGTTTTTCAATGAGCTTTTACAGGCTTGGTCTGCCCAATTGTTAGTTGAATTGAAATGGGATTTGAAATATTAGTTTCACTCTGTTCAGTGACAAACAAGGACAATGTATGACTCGAACAGGAAACTTGATTTTTGTTGTAAATAGTTTATATAGTTGTATTGTTTTAAATTTTGTAAAGTTACTCATAGAGGTTAATAATTATGTGCCAGTGGGGATATATATATATATATATATATATATATATATACATATATATATATATATGTATATATATATATATATGTATGTATATATATATATATATGTATATATATATATATATATATGTATATATATATTTATATATATATATATATACACACACACACACACATGCCGTGAGTGTATATATATAGATATACGCCTATACGCATATACTATATGGCTTTAGGAATAAGTTGAGAGAATCTAAAACAAGTGCATTTATGTATGTACATATGCTTTGGTTAAATAAGAACATTGTGTGAGGTCACCAATGAACATTGCTATGATAGTTCAGTTTTTATACGAGTAACTCTGTTGGTATTAACGTGACAGTTAATTATTTGGCAATAGATGAATGTGATAATTTGTAATAAGTTGAATATTTCAATTGACAGATGTAATGTTGTGGTTAGAAATTTGGGTATTGTTATTTGAGCTTTATTGAAGGTTTCATTGAAAATTCTTTCTATAATTATTCTTCAGTTGATAAATGCTTAATATGGTTGTATTGGAAAGAAGATTTATGGATGTATATGGTTATTTTAATTGCTCGTTCAGTTTTACAACTGAAGCAATTTGAGTTGACATTATTAGTCGAGTTTGATAATTCTGAGTATTGAGATTCAATTAATAATGTTGATATGATGTGTTTGATATACTGCAAGTGTGATCCTTAGTATGGGTGGCTGACTTTTTTCTGGATCCATATGGTGAAAGAATATTTTTCAGTTACTTAACTAAGTGATAATTTTAAAATTCATGGGCTATGGGTTTCATTTAAAAAGATAAAATATGTTGCCTTGATTACTTACACTTGTTGGTGAAGTAAGGGTATGGATTTACCTTATTGCTTGTATAGAATAAGGTTGGTATAACGAATTCTTCGAGTTCCCTGTATGGTAACTGATCAAAGGTTCTTATGTAGACACCCAAAGCTAATGGATCATCACCTTGTCATTGTCTTTGCGAGTTTATTTCTATTGAAAGAAAATATGTACTTGCTGAATCTGTAAAAAGTTAAATTACTTTATTTCTAAATTAGATTTGCTATCTAAATGCACGGTTATTATTTTATGTTCTAACCTATATGTTGCAGATTCTTGGAGGCTTTTCTACTTCTAATCATTGTGATTAAGCCCTGCTTGTTTGCATTTTCTTTTTTCTATTTTTTCAAGATTTTAGATGAGGAAATCTATGTATATGGGGGAATGGTTAGCTGCTATAAAGATTAATGGGAAAAAGATTTTAACCTAGTTACTCATTATCAGAACTATGCTTAGGATGCATCGGGATAGTCAGGAATAAGTTTGTACATTTGAAAACTATGTAAATAACAATGATTGTATTTGATGAAGGGTGCTCCCCTTAATACCACAAACACATAACAGAAATAGAGAAACAACAACAACATGCAAGAACAGAAAATTGGCTTCTTATTATCTCCACAAATGTAGAATTACAAACTTTCAGAATTACAATATGCAAAGCCACATGGGCATTCCCTTACAATATTCTGTAGGACAAAGCCTCGAGCTATTACCCAGATCTACTACCCAAAACTATTCTGAACTGCCTAAGACAATAATACAGCCTTCCTTATAGAGGCAATTTTCCACCGCCTGGAAGGTTCCAGAATTTGAGCCAATAAGGCCGACCAAACTTAGAATTATTTTATTTTACATTTTATTACATCATAGTCAGCTCAAAATAACCTTTGAAACCCGAACATAAATTTTGAAGAAAATTATTTTCCGCCATTTCAGGTGGCCCAACTTCCGAAGACCATAAGTCATCACCAGTTGACCCGATCGGCTATTATAACCCCATTTCGGAAATGCCACGAAGCGCTCTACAAGCTTGACCAACACAAGCGCCCGTCACCCAAATTTTTGACCTCATCCGGGGCCTCTAAAGCCTTCAAAACTGAGTTCAAAGTTTCTGTTCCCTACTGCCAATACCGAAAATCTTCAATATCTTCCAATATACACTTGATCTGGCAATGAAACTTTACTGGCAGGCTTATATGACCAAAATGAACCTCCAAGAAAGAAATCAGATCATTCTGAGCACATACAAAAATTACCAAAAATAGTAACTTTTCATAAATAGCAGCTCTGCACAAAATAGCCCTTATTGAATATAAAAAAATAGAAATATTTTTGGGTGATGCAAGATTGCTCTTACACCCAGGATGCTCCTGCATCAGACACCCAGGGTAATTTGAGAAGTGACCCTATCACGACTCAGGTGTGCAGAGGAAAACCAAGACGTCTAACCTCCTCCTTTGTCAACCATGATGAATCTTCAACAGGTCATCCTTTCCACTTGACCAGATATTCTTCATATGTCATGTTCCTTGTGCTTCTACCAACACGACTATCCAGTATATCTTCGATCTCCTTAGTGTCTGAACTAGTTGCTGGAATACTCCACTGTGCTGTTGTGATCTCATCTTCAACACCTCCTTCATGATACTCTGTCAGATCTGAAATGTTAAAAATTGGTGAAATATTTAGCTCAGTAGGCAATTCTACCTCATATGCATTTTCTGAATCATGTTTCTTCAGTATCCTACATGGTCCAAACTTCTTCATTTTCAGCTTGTTATATGTACCAACTGGAAACCGCTCCTTTCACAAATGAACCATGACTTCATCACCAACATAAAATTCCTTATACCTCCTTTTCTCATCTGCCTTAGCCTTATACTGTGCGTTCATCTTGGTAATATGCTTCCTCACCTCTTCATGGATGTTCTTCAAGTGTTCTGCAAAATCTTCAGCTTCAGCACTACTTATTTCTCCTTTATCTATCTTCCTCAATTCAGATGCATTTCTTGGACTACTTCCATATACAATCTGGAATGGTGATTTACCAATGCTCCTGTTGATAGAATTATTGTATGCAAATTCTGCCTGTGGTAAAATTAAATCCCATCCTGTTGGCTTATCTCCAACCAAACATCTCAGCAAATTTCCCAAACTCCTATTCACCACCTCTGTCTGTCCATCAGTCTGTGGATGATGTGATAAACTGAACTTCAAATCTGTCTTCAACTTCTTCCACAACGTACGCCAGAAATATCCAACAAACTTAGTGTCCCGATCTGAAACTATGGTCTTTGGCAAACCATGAAGTCTCACTACGTCTCTGAAAAACAATTCTGCTACATGAACATCATCATTAGTCTTCTTGCAGGGAATGAAATGTGCCATCTTTGAAAATCTGTCAACCACCACAAAAATTGAATCATGTCCCCGCTGAGTCCTCGGTAAACCCAGAACAAAGTCCATGCTAATATCCTCCCAAGGCTTCTTTGGTACGGGTAATGGCTGATACAACCCTATATTCTGCTTCACTCCTTTCGCCATCTGACATACTCTACAACTCTGTACAAACTTCTTCACATCTTGCTGCAACTGTGGCCAATAATAATTCTCACTAACCAGACCGAGGGTTTTATCACGACCAAAATGTCCAGCCAATCCTCCACTATGCTTCTCCTTGATGAGATTCTCCCTCATAGAACTTCATGGAATGCACAACTAATTCCCTCTGAATAGCATATCATCATGGATGATGAAATCCAACCATTTTGTCTTGTCTAGAGTAACAGGTTCTGCACAAGCTTTCCAAGCTTCACCAAAATCAGGATCCTCTAGATATAAATTCTTGAGTTCCTTGAACCCAACCACTTCAATCTGCATTTCTGTCAGCAATAGTTGCCTTCTGCTAAGAGCATCTGCAACCCTATTAGAATTTCCACTCCTGTGTTTCAAAACAAATGTATAACTCTGCAAAAACTCAACCCATTTCAAATGCCTTTGATTCAATTTTCCTTGACTATTCAAATATTGCAAAGCTTGATGATCAGTATACAAAAAAAACTCCTTAGGAAGCAGATAATGTCTCCACTTCTTTAATGCCTCAACTATAGCATAAAATTCCTGATCATAAACAGAATATTTCCTCTTGGCATCATTTAAATTCTCACTGAAATAAGCAATAGGTTTACCTTCTTGGCTCATAACAGCTCCTATTGCAGTACCACTAGCATCACAATCTACTTGAAACACCTTATTAAAATATGGAAGTCCTAAAATGGGTTGTTTTGTAACTTTTTGTTTCAACAACTGAAAACTATTTTCTGCCCCATTAGTCCACTTAAACTCTTTTCTATCCCCTCTCATTATTTCAGTCAAGGGTCCAAAAATACTGCTAAAATTTCTGATAAAATTTCTGTAAAAGCTAGCTAGACCATGAAAAGATCTTACCTCAGTAGCACTCTTTGGAGTAGGCCATTCAAGGATAGCCTGTACCTTCTCTGGGTCCATTTTTAGACCTTCTGCTGAAACTACAAATCCCAAATACACTAACTCTTTCTTCACAAAACTGCACTTCTTCAAATTAATCAACAATTTATCTTCTCTCAACTTCTCAAATACCATACGAATATGCATCATATGCTCATCCAATGTCTTACTAAAGATCAAAATATCATCTAGGTAAACAATGACAAACTTACCCAAAAATTCTTTCAGAACCTCGTTCATGAGCCGCATGAAAGTGCTCGGTGCATTGGTTAGCCCAAAAGGCATGACTAACCACTCATACAGTCCTTCCTTTGTCTTGAAGGCAGTCTTCCATTCATCTCCTTCTCTAATCCAAATCTGATGATATCCACTTTTCAGATCTATCTTTGAGAAATACACAGCTCCACTCAAACAGTCCATAATATCATCCATTCGTGGCAATGGAAACCTGTACTTGATTGTGATCTTGTTTATTGCCCTAGAATCTGTACACATCCTCCATTCTCCATTCTTCTTTGGTGCTAATACTGCTGGTACAGCATAGGGACTCAGACTCTCACGGATCAATCCTTTCTGTAACAGTTCATGTACTTGTCTGTTCAACTCCTCACTTTCTACAAGTGTCATTCTATGTGCTGCCTTATTCGGCAAACTCGCTCTTGGGATCAAGTCCATCTGATGACTGATCTTCCTGACTGGTGGTAATCCATCAAGCACGTTATCAGATACAATATCCTGAAACTTATTCAACAAATCTGCAACTTCTACAGGAACATCTTCTACTTCCTCTTTACCAGCTTTTGGAATTAAAGAAAAACATACATGCTCATGCCTCATACCATCTAGGAAATTTCTTTCATCAACAAAAGTTATCCTTGCATTACCACATACCTTTTCTTCAGTCTCCTTCAATGGTTTTAGCTTATGTCGCACTCCATCCTTTGTCAGGGAATAGGTATTCGCACGACCATCATGTACAGCACATCTGTCAAACTGCCATGGTCTACCCAACAACATATGACATGCATCCATAGATATGATATCACACAATACCTCATCTTGGTATCCGCCAATCTTGAACTTCACTAGGCATTGTTCATTGACCATGACCTTGTGGTCATCCTGTACCCAGGCAATCCGATATGGATGTGGGTGTTTCTGTCTCTTGAGCTTCAACTTTGTCACCATCTCTTCTGACACCAAATTGTCAGTGCTTCCACTATCAATAATCACATCACAACATTTACCTTCACACTTGCACCTGGTGTGAAACAGGCTCCTCCTTTGCTCAGGTTCATTCTCACCACTCAACAGGACTCTTCTGTTAATCAATGTTTCTCCTCTTTCAGCATCTTCAGAATTTGATGATCTGGCATCTTCATCTACATGTGAAACTCTGGCCTGGCCTTCATTTCTCCTGTCTATTCTACCTTGGTGCTGAGGACATTCAAATGCCCTATGACCTTCTTCTCCACAGTGAAAACATGTTCCACGGAAGCCACCTCTTCCAAATCCTTGTCCTCTTCCTCTTCCTCTCTGATCTCTATTATTCTGATCCTAGAAGCGATTGGAATTATTTCCTCGCTGATTCTGACTACTACTGGCCTGATCCTTCTCTTTCAGATCCTCATTTCGGCCACCATATGACCGTCCACCAGATCGTCCACCATGACCTCTTCCATTTTGTCTGCTCTCAAACTTCTTGTTCAGCTTTTCCTCTACTTTTAGGGCAAACTGGTATGCCTCTTCAATATTGTTCATTCAAACCAGATTCAGCTCCTCCTGAATGCTTGGCCCTAACCCATTAAGGTATCGGGAAACTTTCTCCTTATCAGCTTCTGCATGGCCTGTTCTGATGAGAAGTTGATAGAACTCCTCTGTATACTACTGAATAGATCTTCCTGCTTGCTTCAAACTCTACATTTTCTTTAGTAGGTCAAGCTCATAATCAACAGGAATGAACTGCCACTTCAATTTATCCACCATTCGATCCCATCTCGTGATTTTCTCCTTTCCCCTTCTATTTCACTCCAACTGAATCTCTTGCCACCATATCTTCGCATGACCTTTCAGTCTGGCTTTCGCAAATTTGACCCTATCAGGATCCTCAACATCTTCATACTCAAAATATTCCTCACATTCGTTGATCCAGTCGATCAATTCTTCTGGGTTAAGATTTCCAAAAAATGTAGGAACCTCAATCTTAGTTCTTTTCCCAATCTTAGAAATGGCCCGAAAAAGTCTTTCTTCCTCCTGGTTCACAATTTCGACTTCTCCTTCTTGATATTCTTCTTCGGCTTCATCCTCGCTTTCATCTCTGACATTAAGATTCATTCCTCTGTGAATCTCTTCTTACAATGCTCGCACTTGTCTCTGCAGCTCTCTAACCTCAGGTGTTACAACACCAGCTCTTCCGCCACGTTCCCTTCGTGGAGGCATTTTTGTGATGCGCGCTGAAACCCTAGCCACGGTCCTGGTGAAAACTGCCTCATGGTCAGCGATCTGTTTACACACTCAAGAACTCCTGCTCTGATACCACCTGATGAAGGGTGCTCCCCTTAATACCACAAACACATAATAGAAATAGAGAAACAACAACAATATGCAAGAACAGAAAATTGGCTTCTTATTATCTCCACAAATGTGGAATTACAAACTTTCAGAATTACAATATGCAAAGCCACATGGGCATTCCCTTACAATATTCTGTAGGACAAAGCCTCGAGCTATTACCCAGATCTACTACCCAGAACTATTCTGAACTGCCTAAGACAATAATATAGTCTTCCTTATATAGGCAATTTTCCACCACCTGGAAGGTTCCAGAATTTGAGCCAATAAGGCCAACCAAACTTAGAATTATTTTATTTTACATTTTATTACATCATAGTCGGCTCAAGATAACCTTTGAAACCCGAACAAAAATTTTGAAGAAAATTATTTTCTGCCATTTCGGGTGGCCCAACTTCCGAAGACCATAAGTCATCACCAGTTGACCCGATCGGCTATTATAACCCTATTTCAGA
Source organism: Chamaecyparis obtusa (assembly GCA_027943335.1). Classification (NCBI taxonomy): domain Eukaryota; kingdom Viridiplantae; phylum Streptophyta; class Pinopsida; order Cupressales; family Cupressaceae; genus Chamaecyparis; species Chamaecyparis obtusa. The sequence continues at coordinate 50,449 of BSBK01012506.1, read as the reverse complement.
AATGCCACGAAGCGCTCTACAGGCTTGACCAGCACAAGCGCTTGTCACCCAAATTTGGACCTCATTCGGGGCCTCTAAAGCCTTCAAAACTGAGTTCAAAGTTTCTGTACCCTGCTGCCAATACCGAAAATCTTCAATATCTTCCAATATACACTTGATCTGGCAATGAAACTTTACTGGCATGCTTATATGACCAAAATGAACCTCCAAGAAAGAAATCAGATCATTCTGAGCACATACGAAAATTATCAAAAATAGTAACTTTTCATAAATAGCAGCTCTGCACAAAATAGCCCTTATTGAATATAAAAAAATAGAAATATTTTTGGGTGATGCAAGATTGCTCTTACACCCAGGATGCTCCTGCATCAGTATTGTTATACTCTCATGTGAATAGTTGATTGTGATTAAGAAGCAAACTGATTAAATCAGTTGAGTTGTTTTTGATGTTGATTTGTTTCTGGTAATATAAAAAAAATTTGTTGTGCTTTTATGGTCAATTTTCTTGGAATATGAATGGTTTATCTTTTGTGTTGGTTATTGTTTTTGGGGTTTGTTACAGGGGGGCTCATGGCCACCCACCAGGCTGCCCTCACGGTAGGCTTAGCTCTGTCAGTGGTAGCTCTTAGACTGTCGTGCAACAATTCTAAATTATCATGCGTGGCAGGTCACACCGCACGGGGAGGTGCAAAGAAGGGGATAGGGGACAGGTGGTTCCCTCCCCAATGACATAAATAAATGTTTTTTTAAAAATAAAATTATAATAAAATAAACACTTTTGAAAAAGTGCAGCACAACTGTCGAGGGAGTACAGGGTTGGGATCCCATGCCCCTCTTAAAAATTTCAATTTTTTTTAATATATCAATTTTAAACTACGTTTTATCACAGCCAAACTTTTTCTTTTCTTTGCAATATTTATATTTTTATTGCCATAACATTTTTAACAAATGAAATATAACTATCAATCTTAGAAGAACATATTTTTTTTTAAATAAAAGATATTTTCGAAAATGGAAATTGACAATCTATGGTATTTTTTTTTTCAGAAATGGAAATAAATTCATTTTCCAAAGATTCATGGAATTTTCTTGTTTTCCCTCAATTCTGTCATCTTCCTCTTAACATTACTGTTTTAATATTCAACCAATGAAAACATGGGACATTAATTTGTCTTTTTTGGCATATATTTTTTATTGTATATTTTTACATTTTTACATAGAGAATGTGATTTTTTTTCCAAAATAGAGATGTTTCACTCAAATTGATTTTCTAGCAATAACCCATTTATTTATTTTGTCTACTCAATAGTTCCAACTATAGCTAGTTTAATTTTTTCATTTTCTAAGATTTCTAGGTAGGATTTTTCCCCAAAATTTTGCCAGCATTTCCCTACTATGCCAAGTAATAATAAAATAATGAAAAAGCTTTTCTAATAGCTTTCTAAACCCCCAAAAAATGAAAGCTTAACCAGAATTACAAATCTAGCGTTTAGAATTCAACAGGCAAAGCAAACCACATAATTTCTATAGATAGAAATACTAGAAAATTCATCAAAACCCTACCTCAAATCCAATGCTATAAATTTGTTGTAGAATTGCCTATAGGATGTTGAATCTCCCAGATCTGACAATGGAGAAGCTCAAACCCTGCAACTCTGAATCACAGCATATGCAAAACCAATTCCAGATGCAAATACCCTTCACCCAAAAATCAATCACACACCAAGTTCTCAAGAACACAAGAAAGCAAAAAAAATTTCCAAAAATGCTCTCTCTCCAAAATTGAAAACTCCAACAAAACCTGGTTATCACAAATGAATGCAAACTTTTCCCAAATAGAAAAATCAGATCCATCTATCATGCAAACCCTAAGTGAGTCACCAGACAACTCCTAATCAGACACTCCCTTTTGAGTTGAGAGAAAAATACCAATTATTAATTATAAAATTTATTATTTATGCACAACTCAACATAGAATTCTATTTACAAGTTACTTTTTGAAATCAAATTTCACATAAATCAATAAAGCACATGTAAATATATAAAATTTCACATTTATTTTATTTAATAATTATCGCACAATTAAATCATGCACTAATTTTTTTACAATTTAATAAAACATATTAAATCATAATTTAGCACAATTAATTAATTAAATTCAAATATTCTCATATTTGATTTTTAATTAATTAATAATTATTCAAAGACATAGGAAATGCTTTAATCATTATTTTCCAACTATATGATTAATTAAAATAACCATGGCAAAACAAGTAAACCAAAGCAATATTTTAGGACCATACACACATCATACAAACTCAAAGAAGGGATCCATGAATTAGGTCAACTTGACCAAATTCAGGTAAGGTAGTCAACTAATACTTTATCCAACAATTAGGATAAATGGTCTTAGGTTAGGGTTTTTGGGTTTGAATACTATCTCCCCTCTTTACCATGAGATGAATGTTTGTGGGCATGCCCACTCCTGCCAATTCAGGGAAGATGATGCCCTATACCTGCAAACCTGCCATCACAAAAAAAATGCATGTACATACAATATCATATAACAGACAATGATAGGGTACGGTCGGACATGTGGATCTTGACTATGCAAGTAACTATGCCTCCATCCTCTACCACACAAACACATCATACAAATGCATACATAAACAAATACATACATGAAAACACCATACACATGCCAGTATGGGGTAAGTATATCATAATCCAACTAAAATATAACATCGCATCATAAAAACATTAACATATAATTATGAGATCATATAACATCATAACATAAACATAATCCTGATCATCAACGATCAATGAAATAATAACAACATCTACACACATGCAAAGAGGCCTAAAAGAGTATGGCACCAAAAATATGAAAGCAAACTATGGGGGTACTACACTTAGCTTCAATATCCCTCGCTTGCATATCTGAGGACCCAACACCATGTTGTGGGGCATCAACTTGCCTAATGTTACCCTTTTTAATATCCATGATGAGCTCGTGGAATTCAAAGACATCCCTAAAGAGGAAGAAAAAAAATCCTACAATGATATATTTGATGTTGAAACCTTCTTGGGAAATTCTATCCTCCGTCAACTCGCCATTAACCTTATCGACCTCTCCCTCATCCACCCCAAACTCATAGACTGGGACCAATCAAGCGTCACACACATCAATGAGTTATGAAGTGAGGAAGCGCTCCTAAGATTCATGGGAGCATCAAACCAACTATCAGACCAAGGGAATAATCAATATATGTCTACAAGATCAACCCCAAAAGATACTTTATGGAAGAGGAATTATTTAGCCAAAAAATAAAGAATTAAAAAGAAAATAATGATTCCTTTTGTGAAAATCCCTCTGGGGCACATTTTGACTCCAAAAAAGTAAAAAAAAATGGTGTATCTTCTAGTGAAAACCTATCAGAGGTGCTAGAAGATGAAGACTTGCCTCTTCCCCCCATCCATGACTACAGACTAGAGAAGTCATCCATCCTAATCAAGGACACCAAACCTCTCAAATTGGGAACCAAGGAATGCTTAAGGATCACATAAATCATAGCATCCCTAACTAAGGGTGAAGAAAAATATTTCACAACACTCCTCTAGGAAGAAACCTTAAACTTTGCATGGTCGTACACTAACATGCCTAGGCTAGATCCAAACCTAGTTTTTCATCACATTATAGTGGATCCAAATGTAAAACTAGTCAAGAAAAAGATACGCAAACATCTGCATGGATTTCCAAGATCTAAAAAGAGCATGCCCAAAGGATGATTTCCCCTCCCAAACATTAACATGATCTTTGACCTCATAACTAGTCATGAGATGTTATCACTCATGGATGGCTTCTCAGGGTATAATCAAATCCATATAGTGGAAGAAGACCAACACAAGACAAAAATCACAACACTGTGGGGTACCTTCTATTAGAATATGATTTTATTTGGGTTAAAGAATGCATGAGCTACAAATCAAAGAGAAATACCAGTAATCTTCCAAGACATGATCCATAAAATACTTGAAGACTATTTGGATGATATTCTATCAAAATCAAAAAAATTTGGAACACCTTGACATCCTCAAGCATTTGTTTGATCCCCTACATAACTATGGTCTAAAATTAAACCCAAATAAGTGTTTCTTCAGTGTAACATAAGGTAAGCTCTTGGGGTTCATTGTGTCATGGAGAGGCATCGATATCAATCCTAAGAAATTCACGGCCATAATAGGCATGCCTCTACTCCACACACTTAAGAAACTAAGGAGCCTATAGGGAAAACTACAATCAGTGCATCAATTCATATCCAAGCTAGCTAACAAGTGTCAACCATTCACACATCTTCTCTATAAGGATGTCAGCTTCAAGTGGGATCCAATCTATCAATGATGTTTTAAAAACCTCAAAGAATACCTGGCCAACTCACCCATTCTTGTGCCACCAGTACCAGGATGCCCTCTCATCTTATACATCTCAGCAACCACAACAATATTGGGGGCTTTCCTAGCATAACTTGATGATAATGGAAAGGAAAGATCCATATAATATATTAGTTGAAAACTTGTTGGCTATGAGATAAACTATTCACCCATGGAAAAAGAATGTCTTGTTGTGGTCTTCACCACTCAAAAACTTTGGCACTACATTCTAAGCCACATAGTAAATATCATCTCCAAGGTAGATCTTCTTAAGTACCTGCTATTGAGAATGACACTTACAGGCTGAATGACAAAATGGGTTATGCTCTTAATTGAATTCGACATCCATTACATCAAATAAAAAGAAATAAAGGGGAAAGTCATTGTATATCAGCTAGGTGAAGCACCCCTAGTAGATGCATATCCGTTGGTGATGGAATTCCTTGATGAACATCTCTGCATGGTTGAAGAACAACCAACATGGAATCTATATTTTGATGGATCATATACATCACATGGATTAGGATAGAGAATCCTCTTTTTCACTCGACAAGGTGATTACATACCCAAATCATTCAAGTTGTGATTACCTTGCACCAATAACATTTTAGAATATGAGGTGCTCATCTCAGGCATCAAAACATAAATCTAATGGAATATCGCAGAACTACAAATGTTTGGCAATTCACAACTAATCACCAAGTAGGTACTGGATGAGTTTTAGACAAAAGATGATAAATTGTTTTCCTGCAAAGATCTCATGGACAAACTGGAAGAACAATTCATAATCTTAGAGTTCACACAAGTACCTAGGCTTTAGAACAAAGTGATAGATGCAATGGAAACTATCAGGTCATTACTGGAAATCCCTCAAGATTCAATGCCATACAAATTCTTAGTCAAGAAGCTACATGCACCCACTTACGAGAATGTTGATTCTGAAATGGTGTGCATTTTGGTTGGTCCCTAGTCCCCATGGTACCACAAAATCCATGCTTATCTAAAAAATGGAATCATATCTCCTCACCTCACAAAAACCCAGTGCCATAACCTTATCCACATATCTTCCCACTACACTCTCATATCTAACACCCTATATCAAAGTTGATATCACATCATCTTCTTTCAATGTTTCTATTCGAATGAGGTTGTCCTAGCCTCAAAAGAGGTTCACGTTGGAATTTGTGGTGCCCACACAAGTTGCATGGTCCTAGAAAAATAGCTTCTTAGAGCTGGGTATTATTGGCCAACAATGGAACATGATGCATGAAAATTTGTAAAGTGCCTACCATGTCAAAAAAATGCTAATCTGATCCATTCTCCAGCATAAGAGTTGTAGCCGATTGCGCCTCCATGGCCTTTTTCATGTTGGGGCTTCAACATTGTTGGTAAGATCACCCCCTTTCCTCAGATGGACACAAGTAGATCATAACTACCATTGAATATTTTACCAAATGGGCTGAAGAAATTATTCTCACCTTAACTACTGGCATTAAAATATCTAAGTTCCTCCTCTACCACATCATCTATCATTACAATATCCCCTCCACTATTTTCACTTATCATGGCACACATTTTTAAAATCAGCATATGAAAGACCTATGTGCCAGATTCTGCATTCATCACTATTTCTCTAGTCCATAATTTCCCCAAGGAAATGGCCAAGATGAGGCAACTAAAAAAACCATCCTGAAATCCTCCAAAAGGTTATCAATGATTCTGGTTATGACTAGCACCTTCAAATAAATGTCTCCCTCTAGGCCTACCACACTTCATTCGGAACTTCGATAGGCACCACCTCATAGTCCCTGGTATATGGTGTTGAGGCCATCTTACCACTTGAGGTTGAGAACCCTTTATTATGTGTGTCCATGAAGAACTATATCACTGATGAAGACTATCGCATGGCACACCTCACCTAGTTGGACATGTTAGATGAAAAGAGGCAACACACCTATGATTTCCTAGTTGTATAGTAGAACTAGCTTAAGAGAAGCTACAACAAGAAGGTCCACCCTAGATAATTCTAAGTGGGAGACATGGTCCTAAAGGAAAATAAGAAAGTGCAAGTTGATTGAGAAAAGAAAGGCAAGTTTGAGCCTACTTGGTTGGGCCCTTACATTGTTACAACATGTTTTGGCTCAGGAGCCTATCAGTTATCAACAATTGAAGGGGATCCCCTACATGATCCCATCAACATCATCCATCTGAAGTAGTTCTATACTTGAACCATCTCCTATGTATCTAAAAAACAACTAAAAATTTTCAAAAGGTCTTGAAAAAATCATTGTCTTGGTAAAAACCTAGTAAACAGGCACCTTGATAATATTAAAAAAATTCAAAAATTCAAAAAAAAAAAAAACAAAATAAAAAATAGTCAAGAAAAATAATCATCCAATGGTGAAAACTTACAAATATGTGCCATACATAGTGGACCATATCATTATCTATCAAAATCATGCTCCACAACCAAATATGCCTTTGTCCATCATCTCTTTGCCTAAAATCCTTCCCCAAATCCCTATTCCCAAGGTGTTCCCATCCTTGCATCATAAAGATTTAATTACTATCAAGTATCCTGAGCTTCTTCTACATACTGAGGCACATCTTATCCCCAAATCCTAAGTTGTCTATATAATTATCATTCATTGATCATCCTATTTCGCCAGCTTTGTAAAGTGTATCTTGTATATAGTGTTCTTGTCTCAGACTTGTACAATATTGCTATGTCCCCTTGTACATATCTTTGTTCATTCCACTAAAGCATGGTCAATTGTGTTTCCCTCCCAAGTCACATTTCTTAGCAAGTAACTCAGCAAGGAATTCCCAGTCATTGTGGTTATCCAAAGCCCTCTTTTTTCCATCTAGATACAATTTTTAGCCGATACTGTCAACTAGGTCCTTGTAGGATGCATCCTTCCTCATGTCCAACCTAATCACACCGTCTCTTAGTCAGTCGATATCTTTTGGCAAAGGACATCTTTTTGATTTATCACTTTGGTTTTTGATTTGTCTCTTTGGTTCTCATTAATCTTTTCATGGCTTCACATTGTTCCTCTCCTTAAGGTCGATCTTCTATATCATGGAGTGCTACGAATGAGGGAAATATGGGGAAACTCTCTTTTTCTCTTCTTTTTTTTGCCTATGAGTCTATCGGATATGACCCTGGCATGTTCCACATGTGATCTTTAGGGTCACATGGTGTAGTTGAGAAATGTCATTTATTTTTGGGTTCTGTAGCATCATTTCCACCATGGCTCTACTTGGGTCCATGTGTAATTCTAGGGAAACTCTTGCGTGTCTTTTTCGTGTCATTCCTATGCAATGCTAGTGGCGCGGCCTTGGGTTCCTAGTAACCTTGGAAAGTCCCTTATATTTCTATATCAAACTAAGTGCTCAAACTACATGGTGGCATTCCATCCCAGAATATTGTGCGCTTAAGCTTAAAAAAAAATCCCCCATCAATCCCTAGGTAAAAATCCCATCATAAATCAAAACAATTGTCCTAAAAAAAAACAACCATTCAATCCCCAGCTTCAATCCTCATCACACTATTCATTACTTGTTAATCTATCTCCATTATTTATCCTCCCCCCACAAAGAAACCTTTCATCCTAAAGAAAACCTAAAAAACACCCATTTTGTTCTAATATTTAACCCATGGATTTTGATTGTGCAAAAACACCCTTCCCACCTATCTGATCCCACCTCTCACAGTCAGGGTTCATTCAGGAAGTGATATGCTACATATACCACCTCCATTCCCCCCTACCCCCACATTCATTCACTTGCATTTCATCTCGTGCGTATTTATCATTTAAATTGCACTTAGTTGCATTATCATTTAAATTGCATTTAGTTGTGTTATCATTTAAATTGCATTTAGTTGCATTATCATTTAAATTGAATTTAGTTGTATTATCATTTAAATTGAAATTAGTTGCATTATCATTTAAATTGCACTTAGTTTCATTATCATTTAAATTGCACTTAGTTGCATTATCATTTAAATTGCTTTTAGTTGCATTATCTTTTATATTTCAGATTGCATTAAATAAATTGCATTTAGTTACGCTTAATTGCATGAATACTCATCTTTAAAACCTAGTTGCATTTATCTTATTTGCATCCTTAAATCATCAATTCAAATCATTTTTGGTTCATTTAAATTACTTTAGATTCATTTCTCATAATTAGATTCATTTAAGTTACAATGTTAATTCATTTAGAGTAATCTTTGCATAAAATCATTGAGATTAATCATTTTAGTTCATTTTAATCTTTTATAGTTCATCATTTAGTTCATTTTAATCTTGCATTGATAATTATTTTAGTTCATTTTAGATCCCACATTATTAATAACTTTAGTTCATTTTAAATCTTGCATTGTTTATCATTTTAGTATATTTTTAATATGGCATTGTTAATCATTTAAGTTTATTTTTAATATTGTATAATGAATCATTTCAGTTCATTTTAATCTTGCATTGTTAAAGTCATTTATTATCTCACATTGATAATACATGGTACAATTGCATCATCCATACATACATAAATAAATATCATAAACATCATAAATAGACCATACATCCATCACATGTGTAAAATTCTAAACATGATCATGAATCATATCCATCCTGAATCCACAAAGCATCAATAACTACATCTCACATAAATCATAACTCACACATATCACCTAGATATCAAAAGCATATATAAGCATGTCACATCCTACATCACAAATACATCTATCTCATATCATAGTCATCTAACACATCACACCCTACATCACACATGTCATTCTCATATCATAGTCATCTAACACATCACACCCTACATCGCACATGCCAGTACATCTTAAAATAATGCATCCATACATTTTCATAGAAAATAGGCTCATAACACATCAAATCACACCAAACTCAGCATCATATATACATATATCCATCAAAGAATAAAATAATGTCCCATATCCCACATCCCACATCCCACATCAAAGAATAAATGATTGTCTAAGTGTCCCATGAAGAGTCCATCAATGAATACATATACATATACAATGTTTGGGACAATGTCCTCAAAAAGAATAATAATATACATTTGTATAAAAAATAATGTGGCATTTCATCTCAATATCTAGAGGTGGTGTGGCTTGTGGTGGAGGATTTTCTTGAGGTATCTCCACCCTACTAAGATAAACTAAACCTTGTACTTGTATAGGGACCTGTACTAGTCCTATAACCTCCTGGCCTCCACCATCCACCTCTATCCCCATCCCTGATCACTCTGCCTCTACCATCTATATTGAGCCACTAGTCGACCACTGTTGGCTTTGTATTTGACTAGGCCGGTGGCTCTCCTAACCTATCCTCTATGAGGAGCCGACCCCAAAAATGTTCCCCTTGTCCTCATGCTTCTACCATCCCCTACCCCAATACCTGTACTTGTCACTCCTGGTCGGTTAGCCCACTGATAGTGCTCTCTCCTATTGGTTGTACCACAACATGGTATACCACCCTGTACCAACCCACCTAATCTTAGAGATCTATAAAATCTCTCTGTAGATGCACCACCTCCTAGGACCCCCCAGCCACACTCCGCATCCTTATCACCTACCTCTCCTCAACCATATACTACAATACCAGGTCCCTCTTCCCTATAGCCTATCTCTCTCAGACTACATTTCATCTCTTTATACTCACAGACCATCTCTCTTTTCCTATAGCCCATCCCTCTCTCTCTGTAGACCCTCCCTCTCATCTATTGTCTCTAGCTCATCATGCAATGCATGTGCCAACTATGTGATCAATGCATGCCTTTTCCCTTGTGTATCCTACAACATATGGGTGGTGTAGTTGTATGTAGCATACATGGATGCAAACTTAGCTATGAGATCTCCTCCTCCCCCACCTCCTAATGATCCAACACCTGGGGTCCCTAGTGTTGGTCCTACCGATGGTGGCCCTACTGAGGGTGGACCTAATGGTACCTATGCCCAAGTGTCTCCTCCTCCTTCCCCTCCCTCTTTGTCTCCTCCATCTCCTCCTTTGTCTCCTCCTCCTCCACCCTCATCTATATCTATCCCATCCCCATCCCCATCCCCATCCCCATCTCCATCTCTATCTCTATTACCCTCTCCCCCTCTTCCTCTCATGTCTACCCTCCTTGGGATGACATCCATCCTCTCCTCCCCCTCAGCACTATGGCAGCTATCCATCCTCTCCCTCATACAACCTGTGCCACCATCACCTTGACTCTCTCTACCAATGGTGGCAGACCCACTCTTCCCACTACTTGCAACCTCTAAAACCATGCATGATACTCTATCGTATTGCCTCCATTTGTTGACCCCCCACCTAATCGCAGTGTATAGGTTGTATTTCCTATCATGCTTGCATGAAGACATCCCTGTCAATAGGCCCCATAAACTTAGACCATCTCTCCTGGATGGTCTATTGATACTAGTTCTCTACATCTGGAAAACCATATGTGTATTTGAATTGCCTAGCCACCCTATCAAACCTGTACTACTCCACAATATACTCCTAGTGACCTGTCAAATATGTGGGTATCATAGCGACTGCTAGTTGTTGCTGGTCATCTGGCTAGGTTGCCAGTCCCATGTTTGACTTCCAAGTAAGGTTGTCATGTATGCCATCAAGGGTTTGATGCCAGTAGCCAATGTCATTAATTTCATGGTACATTAGTGGTTCCCCCTAGCTATAGACCACTAGCTCATCTTCTTGTTGATCCCTCCTCCCTATCGGTCTAAGAACTACAATGTGCTCACATCCCCACACCTATAAAAGGGAGGCAAATTCTACGCTCCTCCCTTGTGTCTCCCCTTTGTGATAAACAATCTTATGGAGATCTTGGTATAACTTTTCTAACATTAACATCCTCCTGGCTACTAGTATCCCCATGTCAATAATTTGCACAATCACCGAGATGAGAGTGAGGGTCACACTTGTCCCTCTCATGTTAGGGTAAATATACCCCAAAACCATCCCACACATAAATAAATATACTTAATGTGCTAGTGGCGTCATTTCTAGATGTCTAGCTAGAGATAGATGGTCATATTACAATATTAGTACCATGCCTGGCCCCACCAACACTGTCATTGCTTTCTATTATGTGTAGTCTCATACAATGACCAATGTTCCTAGGCTAGGTAGGTAGAAAAATCCTATACACATCCTTCAATGTCACCATCATCTTCCCAGTCGGCAAGTGAAAGATGGTCTCTAAGTGCCACTTCTCATAGACTACAGTGACCATAGTCATATACATACACCTCTGTGGCATATATGACAAGTATCCTAGTCCATTGGTGTCCACTCATGCCCAGTCTGCCATGGTGAACTATTTTGTTGCCTCTAGCATGGTCGCATGTCTCTCTCAGCTCGTCAACTGATCCACTAACCATTACAACCAATCAAAGTCAGTTGCATCAGTTTTGTTTCCAAACAAATTCTAATTGTCTAGACTTCCTTTTCCTACCCTGGCCCTAGACCCTACCCTTTCTCTTCTAAACTTTCATTAGTGATCCCACTGGTTTTTCTAAAAATATCACCAAACTCTAGTCCTTGCGTTCCCACAGGCTTGAGATCACAAATTATGCTTCTAGTCATATGACTATGGGAATGCATTTTTGTGGTGACATCCAGCTACCCCAATGACCCCTCATGGGATCACATTATTTTCCCAAATTTTCCCCTTTTTGTCTGGGATCACGATCCTACCAAAACTTCATCATGATCCCAGAAAGATCCCAAGTACCCAAGAAATTTGGTGATCCTACAAATAATCTCACACTTCCCCCACCTGACCCCCTAATCTAACAATTTTCTGTGGGGTTGCAATCATGTAGGTCCCGATGGCGATCCCACCAATTCTGAACCTATGGGATCAAAAATTTTTAAACTAAACATTACAATAAATGACAAAATATGAAAGTATGGAGTTGGTTTTTTTATCCTACTTGTCTGTCGGGCACTCAGTGGTAATGGATGCTCCTCATGATGTTAACTCAATGCATCAGATTTCCTCCTCTTGCCATCTCTATATTCAATATCAGAGCTTGAAATAGAAATATCTCTCTAAGCTCTAATATGTGTAAATAACCTATTTTTGGCCCTTCTGACCCTTATTAAAGGCCTCATGTGAATCATTTTTTCCTTCCCGAAGCCTCTCAGACCACCCATTCTTCCCATTTAACCACATATCCTCATTTTATTTCTTGTTTCACCCTCTTTTTACCCCTTCTTTCCCTTTTCCGTCCCATTGCAATGAAACCTTCCTTTCAAGACATTTCCTAGGCCCATTTTTCTTTCCCTTCCCCCCTCTCAAGGGGGCATCATCTAGTCTAAACCTCTCTACCTATACTCTGGTGCAACTTTATCACCTCATAAATTTTTTGCGTTGTTTAGTATTTTAAACGTCTTTGAAATTATGTTATTTTAACACTGTCGAAGAGGGGGAAAATGTAGACACCTAAATCTTATTACATAATTAGGTAATCTTATTTTAGTTCTCTCCCAGGACACTAATTAATTAATTATTAATTATTTAATTAATTTATATCATCCCCTAGTTAATTAGTTTAATTAATTAACTATAGTCCAATTAATTATCTAAATGACAACCCATAGTCTAATAATTAATTAAAATCATGTTCCTCTATTAATTTAAATAAATATAGTCATCTATTTAAATTAATTCACAACCTCATTTTCCTCTTATTTTTAGAATTTAATAAAATATTTAATCCAAATTAAGCACATGGCTCCTAACTCTAACCCCTAACCTAACCAATCCAACTACCTAACCTTGATTTCCTACTCAACCCAATCCATTCACACATGCTAATCACCTTTAATTAGTTAATGACCCATGATTAGCTAATCCAACCCTCCACTCATTCTTTCTCTTCCCATCACATCCTCCTAATTCTCCTAGTTGCCTCCTAATCCAAGCCTAATCATTCCCTAAACATTTGCACAATCATAATTCATGGTTTAAGAAATCCTAACCCAACCCAAGTCAACTCTCATGTCACATCCTCATATCACCCAACTCTCTCATCTCATGTCAACCTTAAATGCTCCTACACATCCCTTACACATTCCATCTCCCTCTGACACATTTGTCCCCTCTCACATCTCCCAAAATGGTCACATACTTGGGAAGAACATAACGCTTCAATGTAATATTGCATTTTTTACAAATTGAATTTGTTAATGTATCGTCAGTTGATTTCACTAGTCTATAGTACGTTTGTTTTTGTTCATTTTAAAATATTTTTTTATCTTTATTGAAACACAATAGTTGGAAAATAGTGGATATGTATTTTCGCATGTCTTGAATTATTTTTTCAAAGACCTATATTGGTGAAAGTATGTTTTTACCCTTTGAGGGTAAATATTGTATTTTTATGCAATTGCAAAAGGTTTTGATATTGTTCGATTTGTGATGTTGTTGATTTCTTGCAAGCAATTTCTATACATTGTCAATGAGAATTGTGGGTTCCATTGATTCAAGCTTGTTATTACTTTTTTTTCTTTGAGCTTGCGAAGTGATGTTTGTTTTTGTGTATTGTCTTTTGGTTCCATGCCTTTTTGTATTTGGGTTTTGTTGGGATCAATTAACTTTTTTTCATTTCTAAATATTGCACTCTACATGTCATGTTTGTTTGTTATTATTTTTTTAATTTTTTGGAAACTTCTTTGATGTTTTTTGGCATCTTGCATTTTGATATGAACAAGGAGTTCAAAATGTCCACAAAGTGGATTAGTATCATGAAAAAGTAGTGAGTACAATTCTGTATCAAAAGATTTGTCAAAGTGAAAGTACTTTCTTCCTCTTGTTGATGACCAAATAGATATTTGTATATTCAACCACTTGGACAACTAGTGAATACAAAATACATCTCCCCAAAGTCTATTTTAAATATTGGTTGTTGTTGGTTTTGCAAATAGTCGCATTCTCTCTAAATATGTTTCCACATTTCTAACTTTGTGTAACTCATACAGAGTTTGGGTATCCAATTCATGGTTGTAGGAGTCAATTGCATTCCTTTCATGTCTTTCAAGGCAAGTCAAGAAGTAATCAATAGTTCCTTCATGCAATTGAATTGATTTATACCTATTGTTTAGTAACATTTTCAAGGAGTCAAATAGGAAATCTCTGACATTATATTTAAATGTGATTATTTGATATAGTCCTTCTTTCTTTAGTGAATTATCAATGTCACATTGTACAGTTTGTCTTATGTTTTTGTATTTCTCTACATCTACAATTTGCATTTTTTGTATGTTGAGTATTTTTGTTCCATCCAATTTTTTGATAGATATGCATGTTTTTTGATTCTCCATAAAGAAAGTGGTTTTTTCTTATTCATAAATGAGATGGCACTCATGTAGTTTATTGCTAGTAAGTTTTTCTAGTACTATGATGTTGTATGTCCTATTTCAAGAATTGAACATTGTTGCTATAACATTTGGAAAACAAAAATAATTGTGCAAAGAGTGAAGGAAGAATTTATATATTGCTTTTGGAAAATTAAATAAATTACTATCCTCTATAGAAAATAGGAATCAAATAATATTAGGAAATATGTGGTTACTACCTTACCTTGTATTGTGTTATTGAGAAATTGGGTCGTCTTTGTTCTTTATAAGCTTTTTATGTTAATTTATGGATGATGATATCATTGGTTCACTATGCATAAGAAGAAACATTTATTTAGTCAAAGTTGCTTTACAAAATAGGAAATGAAAACAAAACTACGAGTGGTATGATGGATGTTAGTAATGCAAGTTATCTAGATAGTTATTTTGGAACAACACCTTGTTTACTGGAATTGTAATAATTAAATAACAGGTCCCACATTGCTCATTCGAAAGTAGAAATTTAGTTATGTATTTGTGTTGTTCTAATTTCAATGCAGTCCAGAAATTTTTTCTATGGTTTACATATCCAATATCTCTTGTGGTCTAATATTGAAGTAAATAGTGCATGGCATCTGCAAAAATTGCAACTTTCAATTGAAAAATGGGCACATGTTCTTCTGTGCAATTATGAGCATTTGTCATTCACTATGTGTAGTCTTCTAGTGTTGATTGTCATTAAATATTGTATAGTATAATAATTTTAAAGGAATACATTCAATATGAAGAGAATGGAATTAGCTAAAACTATGTACCTATGGAATACTAGTGTCATAAATAGTTGTCAAAGGGGTGTATCAGATTTGAAGGACACCATTTCCCAAATAGAAGAAAACCCAATCGGCAAAAGAATCAAAACAAATAGATGAGTTAGACTAGAATGCTAACAGTGGACAAGAGTAACAACACTCAAAAGAATTACTAGATCTCCATATTTATAGAAGTTTCATCAATAATTACATTGTAGTAACACTTAAACCATGAAAAATAGTAAGAACACTATTAGTTTTTCATTGTCCCAATTTGACTTTTAAAGAGAGTTGTTACGAAATTTTCATTAGCTTAGATGTCAGTGGCATCTCAGTAGACTAGTAGAAAATTCATTAAAATTATAGCAAAGGAAATTTACAAATTGTAATAGAAATTTCATTAAATTAGATTTCTATAATAGAGTAATTATAAACAGTTGACCTTTAAACCTCTTCAACAAATTACAACACAAATAATGAAACAATAAAATATTTTAGTGAAGAGGAATTTTATGGGCTTAGAATTTAAAATAAGAAAATAGTTGAAAAACCCATATAAAAGGCAAGTAATTGAAATGGGGAATAAATATAAACTTCTTAGATATACATATTTAAAATTTGAATAGCTTTAAATCAAATACATATAATGTAGCGTAAGATTTAAAAAGAAAAGACTCTTCAAAATTTGAAGGCTACTATTGATGACACACAAAAACTAAATATTGTATGCTTTTTCTAAGAAAAATCTTTTGCAAATTTCTTGAATAATATAAAAAAATTGTAATAGGAAAAAAATTAAAAATGAAACAACCCAAACATAGAAATGAGTCTTGTATTTCAAAATCCAAGTTCTACAAATAAATCATGCACCCTATTGCAAGGGCTAAAGTAAATAAATGTAAAAATAAACAAATCAAATATTGTGAAATTTTAAAATACTTGTTTAGAGTCCAAAATATCCTTGCAAGTGAAGACTTTGGGAAGGAATAGAAGCCAAGAAAATGATTCACAATGACACTCTTCTACAATGGGATTTTTTTGCACTCAAAATTTGAACAAGCAAACAAGGGAAACCCAAACCCTCTTCTTATCCAAAGTTGAACAAGATGGGTAGAATAATTTTTAATAAAAAAATTACAATGGTACAATTTAAAAAGAACATTGAAAGTGATCAACAAGGAATGGTGAATATTAAGAGTAAAATGACATTGTAAATCTTTTCCTTTAAGAATGATGGTTATTTAGAGTATATTAACAGTACACAAAAAAAAAGAGTAAGAAACTAATCTTCTTAATGAAATTTGTTTCCCTAAATTTCATGAATCTGAGGCTTAAAAAATGTTTTGTACATGACTAAAAAATATATTTTGGGGCGACTAACTTTAACTGCACTAACAATAATTCTAAACTGAAATAACTCTGGTCCATTTAAATTTTAAATGTCGAGGGTCAACATAAAGTAGATATCTCACCAATTACATAATGGAAACCATTTAACCAAGGTTAACAATTTACTAACTTTACTGTGCACAATTAACATTTTGAGGATTTAATCAACTACTCTTTTAATGAATCTAACCAAATGGTAACTACTAATTACTAAGTTGAATATTAAAAAAATACATTAGATTATTAATTCATGTTAATTAAACCTAATATGTCTGACAAGATCTATTAACTTTAATATAATAGCAACCTATTTCAATCCTTTAATTGATATATCTCTCTAACTATTAGCATGCCCAAATATAAAGCAAATTTTAACAAGTTTTCATTTTACTAATTCCCAAAATAAATGCAACTATAATTGATTGATTCACTACACTCTTACTCTATTATAAAGCAGATCCTTAACAACTACACCCAATGAAAAAATAAATTACCAAAAAGGTATTATCTAATTTCAGAAGTTCACAAGTATAAAACTTAGCAACCCAACTATTTAAAAGAAAATAATTTCAACATAAATTATAAGTTGCGACCATGATAATCATGGTACCTACAACCAAGATCTTGAAGCAACATTTGACATAAAATTATGATATTATAGAGGACACCAACTCTTAACCCTCAATAGATCAAAGTTCATAGGCGTAGTCAAGGGACAAAATTAAAAGTGATGTAATGCTAAGAGGAAAGTGAACATCAAAGGGTGGGAAGGAATGGAATTAAATACATATTTAAAAGATATTACACATCTATATATACCAAGTAATAATTTAGAAATCTCTACCCCTCCCAAGAAAACATGCTCACTGTCCAAAGATGAAGATAGAGAGATGACTTGATAGTGTCATATGTATACGAAGAGATGAAGATAGAGAGATATGGAGAGAAGTAGAGATTAAAAAATAAAGGTGGAGATATAAGAAGAGAGAAAAATAGGTAGGATTAATTATTTTAAATTTTTAAAAATAAATTATCTTACAAAGTTATTCTAATAGTGACCTATGGTTTCTAAGCCAGCAACATCACCAAAGTCATAAACTTAAGTTTTTGACATTAGCTTAGTCTATAAAATGGTCATTGATTTCTATTTATCCTTAGAAAACATAAATAGGTTTCAAATGGTAGAAGTTTTTAAATAGTACTCATTACAACATCAAAAGAGGGCTTATTTTAACAGTGATTAAACAAGTTTTAAACAACCAATAGAATTGTTCACTTTTTCCCTATTAAACTATGATTGAATTTTTCATATAGATAGGTAATTGGACTTTAATGATTGTTTGTAAAAAAAATTTCATGGCGGGTTCTCATTGGGTAATACAATGGTATTTTAGTTTTCAATGCAAGAAAATGTAGGAATACATAGGAAAGGGTGTGTAAAAAAAGTTTTTGGGAATAATCAAGACTTAGAAGAAAATGCACCTAACATGCACAAGGACAATTTCCACCATTTTTACATGCACAAATGGGAACCTAGGTAAAATGTGGAAATATTGATAGGGTGCATCAACTATTTGACAAAATGCTTGAAACAAAACTTTGGTCTCCTTGAATGACAGTCGGTAATGTATCAAAGGCATAATTTCATCCCTTTCTTTTGCAATGCGGATAAACATGTTGAAATTAAATTTATAGACAAAAGAAATTAAAACAGAACAGAAGAGAAAAAACCAAGCACAGAAAAAGAGACAACATAATTTACAATGGTTCATCCATTGCTAGACTACATCCACTCTTCAAACAAAGGATATTAGTTTATTATTATATCAATATCACATTACATTGGAGTAGCTCAATAACATATATCTGTACATGCACATAATTTCCTATATTTGGCATCGTAGCATTGGGAATATAAAATAGTTTAGAAACTGGTGGTTGCAGACTAGAGAAGAAGTATTGGTCTTTATAGACTCTGACAGCCATTACAAAAGTAGAACTGTTACAATCTCCCACTTGAAGTCCAATCATTCCTGCGATAAGAGCTACATAGAGATATTGTTGGAGATTTACCAGCAGGCCAGTACTGACTATATGTTTGTCATTTATGAAAACATATGGAAAGTAGCATGTGTAGAAGTCTTATGTACTAAGCTCTTAGTATGTGTTTCATGGATATGATATCATGGGTGCAGAGGTTAACTATTAGTATAGACAGTTATATAGCAGCTTGTGTCAGCAGTGTTCCTGACAGAGTTACAGGCAGTGTTCTGGGTATAGTTGTCAATATAGTTATCATGGAGCTGTGTGCCCTTGTATATGATGGAGACATGTTAGTGATGTTTTATTTATGGACACATAGTCTAATAATGAACACACGTGAAGTTATGTAGTCGCTATTTTCCAGTAGCAGTTTCCTGTCTTTATTTAGAAGAGCCGACAAAGATTTTATTAGTTCTGAAGTTGCACCTATCTTTAGGGTATGCACCCTTGGAGTCAATCTTGGACAAGAATTATTGATGTTCGGTTAAGAGCGCATGAGTTAATTCAACTTAAAGAGAAAGATCTAGTTGTTTTGGTAGAGTCTATAGTGTGTAGCGTGCATCTACAATTATCTTATCTGGACAGATCCCAAAATATGTTGCGTGTATAGTAGATCTAACATAATGCTTTTTGGAGTATGTTATGGTTTCTCTATTATGATTTCAAGGTGGTTCTAACAGGCTGACTTGATTATATCATTTAGAGGAAAGATATTTATAGACAATCATTTTTTATTGCTTAAGCGTGGTTCATGGATGATTAAGAAAAGTAGAGAAGAGTGTGCAAAGTGTGGAACCATCAGAAGAAGGTCTATGTGACCAAGTAGAGTACTTGTGCTATACATTGGAACTGATCTAGACAAGTAGGTCAAAGAGCAGTTCACCAAGATCCAGATATAGTGTGTATCTGTTATTCAAAAGGTTGTAGCCTTCACCCCTTTAAGCAATGAGCTCTTAGATAGTTCATCCTCTCCCCTAATAGGGACAATTGTAAAAGACTCCTAATAGGGTCTGACCCTTGACCAGGTCTACTATACTTAATATATTATAAAGCTACTCCTAATAGGGTAAAGGATCTTCTATCAAGGA
Source organism: Chamaecyparis obtusa (assembly GCA_027943335.1). NCBI lineage: Eukaryota > Viridiplantae > Streptophyta > Pinopsida > Cupressales > Cupressaceae > Chamaecyparis > Chamaecyparis obtusa. The sequence goes on along the minus strand of BSBK01012506.1, from coordinate 30,295 downwards.
TCATCATACACTAGTATAGAATATCAGTGGGTGTGAATTCCCCCCAAGGTTTTTACCTATTTGGGTTGCCCCATAACCAAAAGATTGGTGTTGTTTTCATGTGTTCTTTCATTGTGTTTATGCTTTATGTTTAAGAATACTTAATTTGATAAATAATTAAATCTTGTAGATAACTGATTCACCCCCCCCTCTCAGTTATCTCTTGGGACTATTCCTAACAATTGGTATCAGAGCCAAGTTCCTGAGAGAGAAAGTTTAACAACTTGAGGTTGATCTGATGGCATTCTTTAGAAAAGAAAGTCCTAAGTTCAATGGAGAAAATTATCTTGATTGGAAGAACAAAATGGTGACTCATTTGCAGTGCATTGCTTTTGAATTTTTTAATGTAACTATCAAAGCAGCCAAGATCCCTACCCTAGAAGATCTTGGAAAGGATGATGCTACTGAAGAGCAAAAGTAATTATTTTATCATAATGCTATAGCAAAAGAATCCCTTAGCAGCACCCTCTCTAATAGTGAATTTTTAGAGGTAAAGAAAGTAGACACTGCCCAAAAGATATGGAAGCACCTAGAAGATATGTTTGAAGGTGACAAGCAAGCAAAGGATGCATGTAGAAAAACATGGAATAAAAGATACAGTGCATTAGAGATGTTACCTGAAGAGAACATTAGAGCTTATAATCAAAGGATCAATGAAGCAGTTGCTGGAATCAGGAACAATGGTGGAGAGATATCAAAGGAAGATATTATGGACAAATTGATCTGACTACTATTACTCTAGAATATGAAAACAAGATCAGCATTCTTGATGAGACCATGCAGCTTACATCTAATTTCAAAAGAGAGACCTTGATCAGAAAAATCTCAGCCTATGAGATTTCAAGATTGGAGACAAAACCTAAGAGTGAGACAACCTTCAAAGCAACAGTTCATGGTAAGAAATCTGCAAACACCTCTAGTAATTTTGATGATGATGAAGAAAGAACTTTAGATGATTTTATTGCTATGATTTCAAAAAGAGAAAAGAAAGGAAAAGGAAAATATGAAGGTCAATTACCATTTAAGTGCTTTTCATGTAATAAGATCGGTCACTTTGCATCTAAGTGTCCCACTAGAGCTAGAAAGTTCAATAAGGATTACAAATCAAAGTACTCCAAGGAATGCTATTATGCTGGAGATGGAGTTTCAGATTATGAATCAGGTGAAGAAGAAATTGGATTCATTGCTATAAATGATCATGAAGATAAGAAAGAATATCAAGATCTCACACTAATATCACAAGCTAATGTAAGGATAGATTGGATCATAGATAGTGGATGTTCACATCACATGATAGGTGATAAAGATAGATTTGTCCATCTGGACAAATACAATGGTGGCATGGTCAGATTTGGAGATAACACTTCTAAAACCATAGTTGGTAGAGGAGCCATCACTTTGGATGGAAAGAATAGTACTGATGATGTTCTATATGTTTATGGTTTGAAACATAACCTTCTTAGTGTTGGATAGTTACTTGGAAAAGGCTATCAGTTAGAGTTCAAAGATGACAAATGCATCATAAATAACAAGGATGGTGTTATGATTACATCAGGCACTAAGAAAAGAGGTAATTTTTTTCAACTCAATTCAGATGCAAGTTGTTTTGTTGCTAAAGTTGATGATAGTTTGTTGTGGCACAAAAGACTATGTCATATCAATTTTGATAACATAGTAAAGATAAGCAATGTTAAGGAAGTAAGAGATCTACCTATCATAGCAAAGCTAGTTGATACTATATGCAAGGAATGTGTGATGGGAAAGCATGTGAGAAACTCATTCAGGAGCAAGCACAATTCAGTAGAGAACAACTTGGATCTAATCCATATTGATCTATGTGGTCCAACTCAAACAAGATCATACTATGGTGAAAGGTATTTCATTTTGTTTGTTGATGATTATACTAGGATGATGTGGGTTGCATTCTTAAGAGATAAGTCAGAAGCATTTGAGAAGTTCAAAATATTCAAAGCTAAAGTTGACAATGAATCTGGACTTAAGATAAAATGTTTGAGATCAGATAGAGGAGGAGAATTCACCTCTGACAGATTCTACGATTACTACGAAGAACATGGCATAAAGATATAGTTAAGTGCACCTAGAACCCCTCAGTAAAATGGAATTGTAGAGAGAAGGAATAGGATTATCCTTGATACAATGCACACCATCATGATTGAAGGAAAAGTGGCACACACCTATTAGAGAGATGTAGTCAATACAACAGTCTATACCATTAATAGAATTCAATTGAGACCAGGTGCTGAGAAAACACCATGAGCTTTGGTTTGGTAATGTTTCCACAGTAAAATACTTTAGAATATTTGGAAGCAAGTGCTACATCAAGAGGGATGAAGCAATAAGAAAGTTTGATGCAAGAAGCAATGAAGGTATTTTTCTTGGTTACTCTACTAAAAGTAAAGCTTATAGATGTTTTAATTTAAGGTTGAAAAGATCATTGAAAGTGATCATGTTAAGATTGATGAAAATTTCATGGTTCAAGAAAGATATCATGATTATTCACCTATGATTGAAGAAGGACCTAGACCTACCACTAGTAAGATAGTTATTGAAGAAATGTTTGACAGCATTGATGTGTTGTTTAATGACCATGAGACAAGTGAAGAAGAAACTCCTAAGGCTGATGACTTAGAATCAACTAAGGTTCCAAAGTTTACATCTAGAAACCATTTGAAGAAAGATATCATTGGAAATAAGAGCGCAAAAGTCCTAACAAGATCACGAGTAAAGAAATCAGCTAATGATGATGTGGTATGTTTACTATCTCAGATTAAGCCCTTAAGTGTTGAAGATGCATGTAATGATTCATATTGGCATGATGCTATGAAAGAAGAACTTGATCAAATTATTAAGAATGATACTTGGGAACTGGTCCCAAGACCTAGTGATAAAAATGTGATTGGAACAAAGTGGATATTTAGAAACAAGATGAATGAAGATGGCATAGTAGTAAGAAACAAAGAAATGTTAGTATGTAAAGGATATGCACAAAGAGAAGGCATTGATTATTTAGAAACCTTTGCACATGTGAGTAGATTAGAAGCTATTAAGTTGTTTCTAGCTTATGCTATAGTTAAAAACTTCAAAGTATATTAGATGGATGTTAAGTAAACATTCCTAAATGGAGATTTGAAAGAAGTATACATTGATTAGCCAGAAGGATTCACCCTATCATACAGACTTGATATGGTATGCAGGTTGAAGAAGGCACTCTATGGACTTAAGCAAGCCCCTAGAGCATGGTATGAGAGACTAGATGGAAACTTAACTAAGATTGGATTCAAGAAGGGAGCAGCAGACTGTAATCTATTCATTAGAGAGACATCTGAAGGTTTACTACTTATAGCTATATTTGATGATGACATTATCTTTAGAGGTAATGACAAGCTTAGTGCTGAATTTGCTAAGGAGATGCAAAATGAATTTGAGATGAGTATGATTGGCCCCATCAAGTACTTTTTGGGATTGAATGTGCAGTAGACAAAGAAAGGTATTTTCATTAATCAATCCAAGTATGTGAAGCCAATACTAAAAAAATTCAAGATGGATGATTGCAAGCCAGTAGGGACTCCTATGATTACTAGATTCAAGCTTACAAAGGAAGATGACTCACCAGCAGTTGATATAACTTTGTATAAATCTAGATTGGAAAACTTATTTATCTTACTCAAACTAGACCTAATATTTCCAATGTAGTTGAAATTGTTAGAAGATTTGTAGTAGAACCTAAACAAAGTCACCTCATGGTAGTAAGGAGGATAGTCAGATACTTTCAAGGCACTATAGACTATGGTCTATGGTATCCCAATTCAAAAAATATTGAGCTTCAAGTGTACACTAATGCAGATTGGGAAGGATGTGTTGATGATAGAAAGAGTACATCAGGAGGAGCAGTGTTTCTTGGTGATAGACTTGTCACTTGGACAAGCAAGAAACAAAATTGTATTTCTCAGTCAATAGCATAAGTAGATTATGTTGAAGAAGCCTTGAATTTTTCTACAATTGTTTGGATAAAGTAGATGATAAAGGATTTTGGAATTCAAATTTATTATCCTATTGTTAATCACTATGATAACACTAGCACTATCAATATGTAAAAGAACCCTATGATGCATGCAAAGACAAAGCACATTGAGATCAAGTATCAATTCCTAAGAGAGAAAGTTGTAGAGAAAGAAGTCAAGTTGGACTATATAAGTACTAAAGATCAGTTGGTAGACATTTTCACAAAACCCTTGCCAAAGGATACTTTTGAGTACCTCAGGGAGAAGTTGGGAGTAATTCCCTTCCCTAATTCTACTTAGAAGAAAGAACGAAAGGCATCAATCCTTTGGGACTGATGGAAGGTGGAATACTCTACTTCAGGAGTAGTATCGGTGCTTAAAATGGATGGTGCCCTTTGCCATTGATGTCAAAGGGGGAGTAGTATAAAGTCATGAAAAACTAAAGGAAAAAGGAGAGATATACTAAGGGGGAGCAGTATTCAGTTATGACGACAGTTCAGTTGAGGAAATGGAGAATGTTGGAAAATATTGCAATAGATGGAGGATTCATCCTTGGAGGATTTTTGAAGAGGAAATGGAGAATGTTATAAAAGAAATGTTCATTTGGTTTGGTGGTGGTATTTCATTCCACATGTTGCCATCAATGCCAAAGGGGGAGATTGTTGGAGATTTGCCAGTAGGCTAGTACTGAATGTATGTTTGTCATTGATGACAACATATGGAAAGTAGCATGCATCAAATTCTTATGCAATAAGCTCTTAGTATGTGTTGCATGGACATGATATTAGCATGATATCATGGGCATAGAGGTTAACTATTATTACAGACAGTTATATAGTAACTTGTGTCAGCAGTGTTCTTGAGAGAGTTACAAGCAGTGTTCTGTGTATAGTTGTCTGTACAATTATCATGGAGCTATGGGCCCTTGGATATATGATGGAGACATGTTAGTGATGTTTTAGTTATGGACGCATAGTCTAATGATGAATGAAAGTGAAGTTATGTAGTCGCTATTCTCTAGTAGTAGTTTCATGTGTTTGTTTAGAAGAGCCGATAGAGATTTTATTAGTTCCGGAGTTGCACCTATCTTTAGGGTATGTGCCCTTGGAGTTAATCTTGGAGAAGAGTTATTGATGTTTGGTTAAGAGTGCATGAGTTTATTCAGCTTAAGGAGAAATATCCAGTTGTTTTGGTAGAGCCAACAGTGTGTAGTGTGTGTCTACAATTATCTTATCTAGACAGGTCCCAGAATATGTTGTGTGCATAGTAGAGTTGACAGAATGTTTGTTGGAGTATGCTATGGTTTCTCTATTATGATTTCAAGGTGGTTCTAATAGGCTGACTTGATTATATCATTTAGAGGAAAGATATTTATAGACAGTCATTTGTGATTGCTTAAGTGTGGTTCATGAATGATTAAGAAAAGTAGAGTAGAGTGCGTGAAGTGTGGAACCATCAGAAGAAGGTCTATGTGACCAAGTAGAGTACTTGTGCTATACATTGGAACTAATCCAGACAAGTAGGTTAAAGCACAATTCACCAAGATCTAGATATAGTGTGTATTTGTTATTCAAAATGTTGTAGCCTTCACCCCTTTGAGCTATGAGCTCTCAGACAGTGCGTCCTCTCCCCTAACAGTGACAATTTTAAAAGACTCCTAATACTGTCCGACCCTTGACCAGGTCTACTGTACTTATATATTATAAAGCTACTCCTAATAGGGTAAAGGATCTACTATCAAGGATCATTATACACTAGTACAAAATATAAGTGGGTGTCAATTCCCATCGGGGTTTTTAACTATTTGGGTTTCCCCGTAACCAAAAGATTAGTGTTGTGTTCATGTGTTCTTTCATTGTGTTTATGCTTTATGTTTAAGAATACTTAATTTGATAAAGAATTGAATCTTGTAGATAACTGATTCACCCCCCCCCCTCTTAGTTATCTCTTGGGACTATTCCTAACTGATATCCCCACTTGGAGCTTATTGATCACATAGAACAAAGTAGGCCTTGAAAAGATCTCAACATTGCAAGACTCTGCTCTAGCACACTCTGAATGAATTTTCTCCAAATCAAATCAGACTTAACAAAAATTACAACTATCTTAACATCAAAAAAAAAAAAACCTACAACCCCTGAGCATATTCTTGTCATCAAGACTTCCAACTTCACTCACCCAAAACACCCTCCTTGCACTCATTTCCTTGAGTCTCCTCTTAACGTCATCCAACTCCATGACAAGCTTCTTCTCATACATGTTTTGACCAACTAAAACATATTCCTCACAAGCCATGAAATCCTCCACCAATTGGGGTTGTATCATTCCCTCCAAGTGATCTTCTAAGACTTCTAACGAACACATAATAGGCTGCAACTCCTCATCTCTAGGATGAGAAACAACTTGGGCTTCTTGACCCTCTTCTTGGCCAATATATAGGCCTCTTCTCTCATCCACAGTATCCTCTTGTAACCAATCCCTATAAAAACTTGATGTCTTCCCATTGCAATGCCCATCATTCACACCATAATGACACCCAACTCCTAGGTTTGAAGGCGTGGGAGAGGAGCTTGCAGTCAATGCTTTCCACTCTGCCTCTACTTCTATAATCTGCATAAATAAATCATCAAAAACCTTATTCTTGGACTTTCCAAAGAATTCTAGATCTCATGTAGCCTTGAGCCAAGGGTTCTCTCCGGCCTCCTTGAGCTCTCTAATCCCTGTGCTCCCGAGATATCCAATTGCCAGGCACCCTAAATACTCTTGTGGTTTTTTTCCACCAAGGGAAAACTTTTCTATCAACTAGACATATATTGTTGTGAGGAAAGAGTCCTGTGTCAAGATCTGATGGCCCTTCCTATCATTTTCCTCTTCCTGAAATAGATTCTACTCAAATAACTCTGACTCTTTCTCAAATTTATCCTTTTCAACATTCATTATATGACACAAAACCTCCAACTTCTGGTCCATACAAACTAGTTGGTATGTCAGTAGGAAGTTGTCTTCCTTCAACCTCACAACTTCCTCAACTTTGTCCTAACTTGCTTTAGCATCCTCCTCTTCATCCGAATCCAAATTTTCAAGAAATTTGTCAATCAAAAAATCAGCCTCATCATCTTCTTCCTTCATCTCTGCTCAAGCCAAATTGGCTCTGATACCAATTATTGAAATTAAATTTGTAGACAAAAGAAATTAAAACAAAACATAATCTAGAAAAAACCAAGCACAGAAAAAGAGACAACATAATTTATAGTGGTTCATCCATTGTTGGACTACATCCACTCTTCAAATAGAGGATATTAGTTTATTATTATCTCAATATCACATAACATTGCAGCAGCTCAATAACATATATCTGTACATGCACAAAATTTCCTATATTTGGCATCATGACATTAGGAATATAAAATAGTTTAGAATCTGGTGGTTGTAGACCAGAGAAGAAGGATTGGTCTTCATAGACTCTAACAGTCATTACAGAAGTAGAACCGTTACAAAACATTCATCCAAAGAACAAAGGTTAGAGGAATTTCAAATTTTAAATCATGTATAATGTATTAAAAATTTCCTGATTTAGATGTCCAAGTTGCGGAAATATAGATATGGTGTGTGGATTGTTTTGCAGGCAGGGCATGGTTCTTGTAGCTCGCATAAGTTTCTACATTTGCTATGAATTTTTTACTGACATGCTATAGATTTTTTATTTCATTCCTACATTCAATATTCTAGGTGGAGATTTCTCTCCGAGGAATTTGGGTGAACATTCCATATGCCTTATCTATGCTTCCACATTTTGCATGCATTTTGTGGACAAACACATGGGTAAGTAAGATAGTAGCACTAGCAGACAATAATCTAAGCGAAAGGATTCCATGAGAAATTATTTACTGCCATTTCTCGAGATAAGGATTAAGGATGTTAATAGTTTCAATGGCGACCTTCCTCCATAATTTGGGAACCTTACTAACATACAGTACATAGATCTCGTCTATATTTATTTGGATAACAATTTTCCGCTTCAAGAGCTCCATACTCTCTCTTAATAATAATAAGTTGGCATGAAATATACCTTCAAAATAGGTAAGTTAAATGAGATTATAACCACTCAATGTTATGTGCAATATTTTAAGTAGACGTACAAAGAATAATTTTGGTTTATCTTATCTTAAAAGGAATTCTACTTTGACAGGGTTATTGAAAGTTATTTTCTTTCAAAACTCTGCCCTTTTCATTTTGTTGGGAATAAATTGAAGGTTGGAAATGGGTTTTGCATTTCCAGGAATTTGATTAGCTGTAATCTTTAAATTCTAAATTATTAACCACCTAGAAGTAGATCGATAGCAATCTTTTACTCCAGAATTCTCATTTGATCAGTTTATTGATGTTTTTGAACCATGGTTTACTTTTGACAACACCTGGCTTGTCATCAATTCTTAAGAAAAACATGACATCTTTTTTAATTATTACAAACTTTTGTTGTGTGGGTGTTGACTGGAACAATAAGGAATCAAAAAGTTTAAATTAGACTATTTATTTGTTTTGCCACATGACCACCTTTACTTTTGTTGTGTACCAACTTTGTTTCTTAAAATGCCTAAAACTGGTAGATTTTGAGATCTAAAAATGGCAAGAAATCGTAGATTCTAAAATGTTTTCTAGAGAAGTTTCTAGATTGGTTGGCCTTCAAGTCCCCATTTTGTTTTGAAATGGCCTATTCCCCAATCAGTATAGAAATGACCACTCGTCTTATTTGTTGGATAAAGTTCTCATGGATGAAAATGAATTAGCACCTTCAAAGCATAATATTGACCAAGTAAAATAAAACCAAGGGTACTTAAAACAGCTGTTGCCAGGCAAATAAAAAGATAGATTTACCAAAAAAATGAAAGGTTTCCTACAAAGCATGGCAATATGAGATGAGACAACACGTTAAATGAATTTAGGAAACTTAAGAAATAGAACACACTAGGAGTGCAATACTTCCACCTCTTAGACTCATCGAGATTTTTTCTATGATATGCTCTTATCAGATAGGCAGAGTAAAAAATTAGAGTGAAATAATAATAGTTCTATCTGTCAAGAAAAATGTATTCAAAATAAGCCCAAAAAATCTCACCTATACTTCTTTTCAATTAAGTGAACAATGGAAGCCTCAAAATGCAAACTCAAGGATGAAGCCAAAAAAAATTGAATATTTTTTAAGCTGGGCACAATGTGGAGCTTTGTAATTTTCTTTAACTTCACATTTTTTTAGCACCCATTTAAGTCACCTTTACTACTATGATATTTTAACTTCTTCAGCATCATTTGCCTAGTTCCTACACTTCTTTAATAACTTAACAAATTGCAATAAGGAAAAAAAAACCCAATAAAAAATATAATTCGACATATAATGAAAACGTGTATCACATCACTTTTTGTTTCAAATTGCACTTTTCAGGAACCCAAACATTAATCTAGATTAAAACTATGATGAAATGAAATCAAGAATAAATTATGCTCTACATAATTATTGCATACCAACAAAAGCTTGGTTAGAGCATAAATTTAAATTTCAGTTATCCTTCTGTAATAGACTTCTGATCCACTCAATGGTTTCCTTTTACTGTACATCAAGCAAAATGGTACTATAAATAGGTAATCCTGAGCCTTCACATTGTGAAAATGTAGGAGAAAAATAGGTCATGCTGAAGCCATTATTGAAAAATAAGTAAGATTTTTTATTTAAATAGAAACCCTAGGGTTGTATTGCCCCACAATTTACCATGGAAAAAAAGCTATGAAATATCATTATTTTCATTTCTCTAAACCTTACGTAGCAAAATAGTTAACATGTAATAGAAACAAACAAATCAAATACTACAAAATTTCAAAATACATGTTTAGACTTCAAAATATTCTTGTAGGTCAAGACTTTGGGAAGGAACATAAGCTTAGGAAATGGTTCACAATGACGCTTTTTTGCAATGGAATTTTTTGCACTCAAAATTTGATGCAAGAAGTAGATGTAGATTCAACGCTTTGTCAATTTCTAAGGTCTATAAGCAACCTTGGTTCTAGAGGCATGAGAAGCCGAAACACCAAATGAATGCCAAGAATGAAGAGGATCACTATTGCATGACAACTATTAAATTTAATGGTTCTATTGAATATTTTCACTTAACGCATTTAATTACATTAATTGACATATTGGTAAATGATCTATGGATTTTTTAATTGCATGTAGCTTACAGTTGCAATTTGTAGTGTCAACCTAAAATTTGATTGATTTTTTTTAAACAAATTTTATTTTTCTCATTTTATTTTTTCCTCATAGCCAATAAAATTCACAATAAATAATATTATTTAAATTCTAAAAATATGTTAAAATTATCAAACTTTCAAAAATAGAAATAGACTAAAAAATTATTTAAATTCTAAAAATGTGTTAATATTATCAAACTTTAGAAAATAGAAATAGGCTAAGAAAATCTGGAAACCTAATTGGTCTATTAAATTTTTTTGGGGTATGTAATTAACTGCGATAGGTAGGAACTAATAATAATATCAAAGTTGTATTCCAAGGAACGTATTGATAAACCACGTCACAAAATATTATGATCACAAATAATGCCTGAAACTATACATAAGATTGTCCTCTTGCCTTTTGCTAATTGTAGCTTGAGCTTTGAATCAGCTGAGAAAGTGAGGATGTGGAATCAACAATCAGCCTTTGAAAGTGAAATCTTCGCATACAAAGATAGGACTAGTGGAAAAGTAATTCTCATTGGCGGAATTATACAAGTGGCCATAATAGAACTATTGAGGAGGAATAGGGTTTCATTTATAGAAAATATACAGATGGTAATAACATAACTTTTGAGGAGGAATAGGGTTTCATTTACATTGTGGGAGGAGTAGATTGAATAACAATGAACATATCACACCCTTTAGATATAATTGAACAATCCTAATGCCATTGACATCCATTACCCATCTCAATTTAAATTTCATGGCATTATGTAGAGAGGGTCAGTTGAAGAAGGTGATACACATTCTGCTGTCGACAAACAAACCACCTTGAGACTTTTCTACATATCCTCAATTTCTGCAGACCTGTGTTTCCAAGAATGCATTTTCACAAGGTAAACAAATCCACTTTCTTATCACTGGCAGGGGATTTGAATTTTGTAGACGTAGATGCTTTCAAAATAATTTTAATCAACATGTATGAAAAGTGTAGTACTTTAATAGATGCTCGTAAGGTGTTTGATGATATGACAGAACAAGATGTTTCCTCATGGAATACCATAATTGTAGCTCACAGAATACATAGGCATCCTCAAGAAGCAATGATTTTCTTTCTCCAAATGCAATAAACGGATATCCAACCAGATAATTTTACCTTTGCCACCATACTCCCAGCCTGTGCCAAAATCAGAGCTTTGGATCAAGGTATGGGTGTCCATTATAGTATAATCGAACGAGGATATATGTCAGACGTTGTGGTTGCAAATGCCTTGATAGACATATATGCAAATGTGGAAGCTTAGACAAGGCATGTGAAGTGTTTAACAAATTGGCTAACAAAAATGCAGTCTCCTGGAATACATTGATTTCAGGATATGCACAAAATGGTAATCTTGATGACGCTTTAAGAGTTTTCAAAGAAATGCCAAGTCCAGATGTTATCTCATGGAGTGCCTTGGTTGGAGGATACACACAAAATGGGTTCTTCGAAAAGGCTTTGGAGGAATTTAAGCAAATGCAATTAGCAGGTTTGAAATCAAACTCGACAACCTTAGCCAGTATTCTCTCAGCCTGTGCAAAAATGTCAGCTTTAGAAATGGGTATGGACATCCATCAGAGTATAATTAAAAGTGGAATTTTGTCTGATATCATAGTCATAAATTCCCTAATAGACATGTACACAAAATGTGGAAGCATACACAGGGTACGTGAACTGTTTGACAAAATGCCTCAGAAAAGTGTGATTTCATGGAATTTGATGATTATAGGATATGCACAAGATGGTATTCTTGGCAAAGTTGTCAAACTTTTCAAAGCAATGCCTTGACCAGATATCATATCTTGGAATACAGTTATCACAGGGTATGGATAGAATGGGTTTGTTGGAAACACCTTGGAGGTATTTAAGGAAATGCAATTGATAGGTGTAAAGCCAAACTCGACAACCTTTGCTAGCATTCTCCCGGCTTGTGCCAAATTGGTGTGTTTAGAACAGGGTATGGACATCCATAAAATCATAATCAAAAGTGGACATATGCCAAACATTGCAGTGACAAATTCCCTGATAGACATGTACCCAAAATGTGGATAGCTACACAAGGCACTTGAACTGTTTAACAAAATGCTTGAAAAAGATCTGGTCTCATGGACTACAATGATTGTAGGATATGCACAAAATGGGTTTGTTGAAAAGGCCTTGGAAACTTATAAGAAAATGCAAGTGAAAGGTGTAAAGCCAGACTCCACAACCTTTGCCAACATCCTCCCTACCTGCGAAAAAATGGGAGCTTTGGAACAAGGTATAAATTTTCATCAAAGCATAATAGAAAGTATCTTTTTCCCAGATGTTGTAATTGCAAATGCCCAGATACACATGTATTCAAAATGTGGAAACATACAAAAGGCATGTGAACTGTTTGACAGAATGCTTCAAAGAGATGTCATCTCCTCGAATGCCATTTTTGCAAGATATGCACAAAATGGCTTGTGGAAGGATGCTCTCAAAATATTTGAATTAATGAAATGTTCCAGAACATACCCTGATCATGGAAGCTTCACTAGTGTTTTATTTGCATCTAGTCATGTAGGTTTAACAAGTGGGCACTGCAAATACTTTAATGATATGACCGACTCTTATTGCATTACACCTAGAACTGATCACTATGCGTGTATTGTTGCCTTCTTGGCCACGCTAGCTATCTTGGGTAATCTCTAAACTTTATCATCAAAATGCCATGTAAACTTGTTGTGGTTATGTGGACATGTTTTCTCAATGCGTGTAGATCACATAAAAATATAGGGTTAGGAGTATTTACGAGAACCCTTCTTTCTGAGATGGATTCTACTAGTTTTCTAACTTATGTTCTTCTGTCAAACATGTATGCAGAAGTGGGCATGTGGGTTGAGGTTCACATGGTACGGAGATTGATGAAAGATAGAGAAATTAAAAAGATACCAGGGTGTAGTTGGATTGAAGACCATAAAATGGTACATTTTTATTGTGTAGGAAACAAATCACACCCACAGACATAGGAGATCTATGCAAAGATAGAAAGATTGTCTTGGGAGATGAAGTTAGTAGGCTATTTCCCAAATTCAAAACATGTGTTGTATGAAATTGAGGAGGAAGAAAAAGAATTATTCCTCTATCACCATAGTGAAAAGTTGGCAATTGCATTTGGATTGTTGAACACACCACCAGGAATAACTATTAGAATTGTCAAGAACCTTCAAGTATGTGTCGATTTCCACACTGCAACCAAGCTTATCTCCATGATTGTGACAAGACAAATTATCATGAGAGATGCAAACCAGTTCCATCATTTCAAACAAGGGAAATGTTCTTATGGAGATTATTGGTGATGCTAAGTGAAGCAATTTGTAAATGTAGGTGTGGAATATACCAAGACTCACCATATCAAGCCTGCACTCGTAAAAGAGGTGGCCATATTTTATTATCTATTTTTAAAAGGTGTTTTTGTTTTCAAGTGTCAGGGATCTAGACCATGCTTTTGACTTTATCAAATCTGATGTAATGCATTGTGAATCACTGGTCGGTGTATACTGATGGGGGACTTACACTACGACATTTAGGGTTGAATTTCAATGCCACTACAATTTGTATTTGTTTTTTTGTTTTTTTTGCAAGTGCCCCTGACGGTGTCGTAATAGTGATGATAACATTGTAATTGTGACACCAATTTGGTTATAAACAAAAAAGAAAAGAAAAAGAAAGTGTCATTTGTAATTTTTATGAAAATTTGAATAGATACCGTGACGATGACACTACACTTTTGCATCGTACGAAAAGGGCATTCAATTTTGGCATGCGTGAAGAGGCCGACACCGTGTGGGAAGAGGGAACTGGCACTTGAGGTAGGCATTTGTGCTTTGTCTTCTCATTAACTCAATTTCATTTTGATAGCATTTGTTGATTTAATGACACAATATGAATGTTAATAGTGGCATTGTTTACATCTTAGCATTTGGAATGCTCGATGACCCACAAGCTTTGAGAGCTAGGGCATCATTGCTATTACCTTCAAGGCATTGCGTGAAGTATTTGATCTCTCTTTATTTATTTATTTGTTGATATCCACTATGTGGTACTGCCTGTTTATGATCATTTCATGAGGAAATGTCTTGGTGACTTGCGAGCTACAAGCTAGGGCATCATACATTGTTTATGAGCTCATTGTTTAATAGTGACAATGTTTACATCTTTTAATTTGGAATGATTGATGACCTATGAGCTTTGAGAGCTAGGGCATCATTGCTATTACCTTCAAGGCATTATGTGAAGTGTTTGACCTCTCTTTATTTGTTTTATTGTTGATATTCACTATGTGGTACTCCCCATTTATGATTATTTCATGAGGAAATGTCTTGATGGCTCGTGGGCTGCAAGCTAGGGCATCATACATTATTCATGAGCTCACTGTTTAATACTAACATTGTTTACATCTTTTCATTTGGAATTCTTGATGACCTGTAAGCTTTGAGAGCTAGGGCATCATTTCTATTACCTTCAAGGCATTGTGTGAAGTGTTTGATCTCTCTTTAAATTTGTTTTGTTTTTGATATTCACTATGTGGTACTCCCCGTTGATGATCATTTCATGAGGAAATGTCTTGATGGCTCGTGGGCTGCAAGCTAGGGCATCATACATTATTCATGAGCTCACTGTTTAATACTAGCATTGTTCATGAGCTCACTGTTTAGTATCTGGCATCATGAAAACATACATTAATACACTTACTATTTTGAATTTGAGCTCGGGCATCATACAATGTTATTGTTGTCATTGCATGCTTGCTGCTGTCGTGACCATATATTTTGTATACACTGTTTATTTTAGTGAGACCATGAGCTAGGCATTTGTAATGTATTTTCTGTTATTGGATCAATGCTACCATGTTGTTGAGTCTACGTATGGCTTGACTATGAACACACATAATTGTAGATGAGGATCACTAATAGGGTGTCAGACATTTCTTAGATCATTTGGATCTAACCCCATCTTTTCCTTCATTGCAGGTTTTGGATCATACAAGAGCATACTAGATTGAACCTCAGATCAACACTTCATTACTTCAGGTAATGTCTGGTACCTTCATTATTTATGTTCGGGTGACCCCACAATAGTGGGTTACACTTTTTTAGACATGCTGATTTTTGTTGAAATAACACATTTTTAATAAAATGTGATGATTTAAGCTTTGAGAGGTTCCATCTGAAGGAATTAATTAAAAATGGTTATCTCAAAGCCTCTTAGATAAGAAAAACATTGGTATAAAATCTATACTCATTCATACCTACAATGGAGTCTCCTTCGCACCTATTAAATGCTGACAATAAATAACTTCAACCTTATCTTTTGGTAGATCAAATGAGTCCATTTGAAAAACCTATATATGCAGCAAGGTACTACTAAGAAAATATTTTCCAATGATTATAATATTAATATATATTAAGTTTATTATGACTTTGTATTTTTAGTTTTACTAAATATAGATATTTCACCGTATGTCTACCTCTATGTTTGACGCTTCTAAAAAAATAGTAAATTAGAGAAAAAAAATCAAAAAAATATCTATGCCCTAGGTATTGAAGTTATCTTTCTATCAAAAAAATAAAAAATGAAATTGGACAAATACATGACAAGTTATAAGCTACGTAGTCAAGGTATGTCAAATTTAAGGTTTAGTCAACTTCAAACATTAAAAAAATAAGAAATAACAATGATAATATCATCAAACCAATTGTATACCCTCTCTATGGATGTTAAAAAACTAAATTCAAAAGAATCGCATTGATATCTATTTTAGAAACAAAGTTATGCTCTATGAAAATAGTGTAACTCTTTGAAAATGACGTTTTCAGCAACATACTAGTTTTTGTGGGAGATAGAAAAATTCATTCAAATAAATTCAAAAATTCAAAAAATAAATATATTTAGAATCTAGATAGAAAATCATAAAAGACTCTAATTTACTTCATCTTCTGATTTCAAATGATTTAATGACAATATGCATTTGAATCTGAAAGTTTTTTTCAAAATGTAGAGTTCAGTGTTCATTCAGGCAAAAAAGTGTAACCCACTATTGTGGGTTCACCCATTCATCCACTTATGTATGTTTGCATTCACTCATATTCTTTTGAAAGTTGGCTATTAGTGACCATATAGGACCATTCTTGATGTTTTTGGGTCATTTAATGAAAAGATGTAAATAAGGACATTAGTAATAAAATAGGGATATATTAAGATTTATATCGTAAGTAAAAATATTACACAGTGACATTCAAATTAAGTACAATATGAATTCACATGCCTTTAATTATGATACGCTTTTGAAATTATCACTCATTGGTCATTTGACAATTCAAGCTATAAGTATCAGAATATAAACTATTGTAAAAGGAAGAAACACATATGTATCATCATTTAATACAAATTATAAAAGTGTCCCACAAACACACAATTGCTATTATAACAACCATCCTCTAATCCCATGGTGTACTAGTCTCAAGGTAAGAACAATTTACTTAAGTCATCATAAAAGTATCATCCTAAAGTTTAAATAGACATTGACTATGGATATATATGTTATTGTTGTCATTGCATGCTTTCTGCTGTTGTGCACCATATATTGTTTTATACACTATTTATTTCATTGAGACTATGAGCTTGGCATTTGTAATATATTTTCTGTTATTGGATCAATGCTACCATTTTGTTGAGTTTGTGTATGGCTTGACTATGCACACAAATAATTGTAGATGAGGATCAGTAATAGGGTGCTAGGTATTGCTTAGATTCTTTGGATCTAACCCCATTTTTTCCTCCCTTGCAGGTTTTGGATCATACAAGAGCATACTAGATTGGACCCCGGGTCAACACTTCATTATTTTAGGCAATGTTTGGTACCTTCATTATTTATGTTCATCCACTTATGTATGTTTGCATTCATTCATATTCTTCTGAAAGTTGGCTATTAGTGACCATATAGGACCATTCTTGATGTTTTTGGGTTATTTGATGAAAAGATGTAAATAGGGACATCAGTAATAAAATAGGGATGTCTTAATAGGGATATATTAAGATTAATATCATAAGTAAAAATATTACATGGTGGCATTCAAATTAAGTACAATATGAATTCACATGCCTTTAATTATGATATAATTTTGAAATTATCCCTCATTGGTCATTTGACAATTTGAGATATAAGTATCAGAATATAAACTATTGTAAAATGAAGAAACACATATGTATCATCATTTAATACAAAATATAAAATTATCCCACAAACACATGGTTTCTATTATAACAACCATCCTCTAATCTCATGGTGTACTAGTCTCAAGGTAACAACAATTTACTTAAGTCATCATATAAGTATCATCATAAAGTTTAAATAGACATTGACTATGGATATATAACACTAAGCCATAATAAATTACAAAGTTTCACTACAATTTCTATGTCCACTTACAATCATCCTA
>BSBK01012506.1:0-7500 GCA_027943335.1 Chamaecyparis obtusa | reverse complement strand
TGATTTCAAGCACCTAATTTGAGTAACATGGACCCATAAGACCTTTATTAAAGCACCTAATTAGACCTATTAGTACACCTAGAATTAGATGGGAAATTAGTTGTTATGACCTAATTAGACCTATTAGGACCCATAATACCTATTATATGACCCCTTTAATACTGAATTAGACCCGTGCTACATGAGTAATATGACCCCTTAAGACTTATTAGCACCTAATTAGATCCAATTAGATCAATTTTGTCATAATTAGACCCAATTAGACCAATTACGACCTAATCACACCTAATTAGACCTAATTATACCTAATTTAACCTATTATGACCTAATTGGACCTATTAAGACCTATGATACGTTATATGACCCTTTAAGACCCCATTATCTCTATTAAAATGTAATTGACATTCAAACATGTGTAATTTATGTAATTGATTTTACTTTCAAATAATGTAGTGAAATTTGCATAGTATTTAATTTTATTTTTATTTAAATTAAGAAAATGTACATGTATATGTAGACTTTATTTGACAGTAAATAAAATCTTTCAGGTACATACATATTCTAGATCTATCAGACATATTATATTACACATCACACATCATGGCAGATGCACCGATTCCCCCTATAGAACTATTTTCATGCACTAATAGAGAGATTCAATGGTCGCAAGAATCTATAAATAATCCATCTAGCTCTACTATCTATAAAAGCACATGTCAGTCCATCCTTAATAGCTTGATTAACATTTAGGATGACATTCATGGTACCACTCCATATGCCCCAGATATTATAGAGGCCATACTTGAGAGGAAGAGACAAGAGGTTGGCTCTGGTCTTTCTCTTAAGGAGGTGTAGGCTTTAGTACCTAAAGTGACCCTGAAAGGGGAAGTTTTCCCCTCTGATGTAGAGAAAAATTATGTTACCAGGGGTATCAGGTTACCAGGTGTTAGGATCCTACTATATCATCATTGATATACCCTAGATTTTTAGCTGCTCATGGTTGTTATCTAAATAACGACCCGATTCCACTGTACTTTGCATAGAAGATTTTTGCTGAGGTTCATTTAGGTCATGTTGTTAATTACACTAATTTTCCAGCACATCTAGGACAGGGGCATGGCAGACTTTCTAATAGAGATGCTTATCATCGAGCTAATCGACAAAGACCAGTACATAGGGCCATTGTTGGTCAGAGGGCACCTGCTATAGCTCCTTCATTGGTCCCTGTTGCAGATGATGTTATTCATAGCACCCAATTTAAAACTATGATTGATAGTGTGGGGGACATTGCAACAACTACCACATCCATATCTAGTGATCAGGTTGGTCAATACCTAATGTCTCAACAACACTCTAGATCATCAAGTGGAGCATCTGCTAGCAAGACTATAGATGACATGTACACTACAGTAGGCATCCCTTCACTTTCTAGCCTGGAGGGACTTATAGGGGAGATGACACGTGTGACACTGACTAGCTTGGCTGAGGATCTATTGGATACATATGCATTTATAGCAGTAAAGCATGATATCCCCATATCAGAGGTTAGATCTTGTGTTGGTACTATCAAATATGCTTAGTCACATCCTTCTCACCTAAACTATGGCCATAGTGGCAGTGCTTATGAGGATCCACCTACTAACCACTCTATTGCTACACAGGGAGAGGCACAACATACAGACCCTTTAGTCAACATAGGGCATCAGTTCTCTAATGTTGGTCTTGACAATGTTGAGTTCAGCATGACCACTACATGTTATCTAGATTTGTTGACATGTGATGATATGACTTCCATGCCATATCATCTGGTTAGTCCATTGCATTCATCATTAGAGAGGCATGTGTAGTCTACTCATGTTGTAGATGTAGATTTGAGCTTGGACCAGACACAGCAAAATCTTGATACCTTGGTTGATAGGATTGAGGCCAGGAAAGCTGAGTACTATTAGTTTCACCCACCTACACAGGTATAAATAATATTATATACATGTATTTAATGTTACAATTAAACTTAAATTTAGACATGCACGTATATATATGATATATATTTTTTGTCAACTAGGATATGCCTCTTGTTACTCCTTTTTTGGGTATTGATCATGTACATCATCGAGACTCACTCGATGATGACATCAATAGTGGATAGGTGAGTTTTTAATTTATTATTTGTGTGTACACACTTTATAACATGTTTTTTCAAGTACAATATTTTATACAATGTGTATATGTTTTAATTTATATATCTATTTCTTTGTAGGGATCTGCACATCCTTCATAGCATGATGGTCACTCAAGGAGTGACAGCTTAGTGAGGAGTCAACATGATGAGTCCTAGGCACTTTCATATTTGATCAAAGACATATATATATATATATATATATATATATTCATGTGTTTGATGAACTATATTTCATTTCTAGACAGGCTTTTGATAGAATGTTTAATGTACATGATTGATGTTTCATGCATGTTATATATATACTTTCACTCTAGATATGTGTGCATGTGTGATGAACTTGTAAATTTTCAATACTTTCAATAGATTACATACACATGTACACATGTTTAATTTAAATTTGATGAACTTGATTTCAATAGATTACATACATGAATGATGTTTTATTGTACACATACATTTATAATGAAACTTGTACATTTGATTGTACACATGAAATGATTTAAATGTACATTCGATAATAGTTATGTACATTCGATAATAGTTATGTACATACTTTTAATTTAATGTTGTTGTACTTCAAGTAGATTTTATATTTAAAACATGCACACGTCCTAATGTAACATGTACGCAAATTCAATACATACACACATTCATATTCCAAAGTTAAAGAGTACTTCATATTCAGGTACAGATAATTAATATATCATATCCACTTGTAAGACATAAATTTGAGATCTATATATTCTTAATTTTTAATTTAATTCAAGCTCCATTCACTATGGGCACCAGTAGGAAAGAATGGAGCTAAGAAAACCTCTGGTCTCACCCGTGAAAAATTTAGTTCAAATCATATTTTGTGCATGATTTAGTCCACATCAAGTGGTTCATCTCTGTCTTGAATAACATTTAATATTCTCTCATGGTCATCAGTATCAAGTCTCCACTTACGAATGCCACGTCCCGTCACAGGAACAAGAGATAGGACAGTGGCAATGACAAGATGACTATACTGATAAACCTTATTGTTAGGTTGATAATCAATAAAATGAATCCTTTGTTTAAGTATTTTGATTTTCTTCAAATATGTTCCTTGCATGACAATTGAACCTGCACAATGTGTTCCTCAATGTTAAATATATAGATGTGATAAATACTAACCATATAAACAAACTTAAATACAGTACTAGAACCTATGGGAAACATAATTTCATCGCTTGTTTCATTCTATGTTAGCTTCATCCTCTCCTTGCAGCAATGTAATAAATAGTAACTAACACCTTCCACATTTCCAGGCTCTGCTACTACTGCAAAAATATGTCCTGCATTTAAAGTGAACTTTTAATTTTAGGAACTTGTAAATATAAATCAAACAAACTTTATTTAAATGAATTGAGTTTATGAGTCCTTTTTAAAAACATGTACATAAACACACATGTACCAATTTTGATCAAACCTGAAATATGGTCATAATTTGTAGAAATCAATGGAATGTCATCAAAGTTTTCATCCTGAATGTCATTTGTGTTTGTAACATCTAGCGGAACCAAATTCCATTCACTAACATATCCACATTTTTGGTTGATACATTCTGATGAAGGGTGCTCCCCTTAATACCACAAGCACATAATAGAAACAGAGAAACAACGGCAATATGCAAGAACAGAAAATTGGCTTCTTATTATCTCCACAAATGTGGAATTACAAACTTTTAGAATTACAATATGCAAAGCCACATGGGAATTCCCTTACAATATTCTATAGGACAAAGCCTTGAATCAATACCCAAAACTATACCTAGAACTATCCCCAACTGCCTAGACAACACTATGGGCCTTCTTTATATAGGCAATTTCCACCGCCCAAGAAGGTTCTAGAAATTTAGCCCTAAGGGCCGACCAAAATTATAATTATTTTATTTTTCATTTTATTACATCATAGTCAGCTCAAAATAGCTTTTGAAACCTAAACAAAAATTTAGAAAAAAAATTATTTTTCGCCATTTCAGGTGGCCCAACTTCCGGAGATCATAAGTCATCACTAGTTGACCCGATTGACTATTATAACCCCATTTCAGAAAGGGTGCAAAGAGCTCCACAACACCTAAATTAAGCAAGCTTCATTCAACTAAAAATTTGACCTCATCTAGGGCATCTAAATCCTTCAAAACCAAGCTCAAAGTTTCTGTACCCTGCTGCCAATACCGAAAATCTTCAATATCTTCAAAACTAGACCTGGTCTAGCCATGAAACTTTACTAGCAGGTTGATATGACTGAGATGAACCTCCTCATGTGAAATCATAACATTCTGAGATCATATGAACAACTTACTAAAAATAGTAAGTTTCCATAAATAGCAGCTCTACACAAGATAGCCCTTATTGAATACAAAAAACATAAATATTTTTGGGTGATGCAAGATTTCTCTTACACCCAGGATGCTCCTGCATCAGACACCCAGGGTAATTTGAGAAGTGACCCTATCATGACTCAAGTGTGAAGAGGAAAACCAAGATAGTTAACCTCCTACTTTGTCAGCCATGATGAATCTTCAATAGGTCATCCTTTCCATTTGACCAAATACTCTTCATATGTCCTGTTCCTTATGCTTCTACCAACACAACTATCTAGTATGTCTTCAATCTCCTCGATATCTAAACTAGTTGTTGGAATACTCCACTATGCTGCTGTAACCTCATCTTCAACACATCCTTCATGATACTCTGTCAAATCTGAAACATTAAATATTGGTGAAATATTCAGCTCAGTACGAAACTCAACCTCATATGAATTTCCTGAATCATGCTTCTTCAGTATCTTACATGGCCCAAACTTCTTCATTTTCAACTTGTTATATGTACCAACCGTAAATTGCTCCTTCCGCAAATGAACCATGACTTCATCTCCAACTTGAAATTCCTTATGCCTCCTTTTCACATCTACCTTAGCCTTATATTGTGCATTTATTTTGGTAATATGCTTCCTCAGCTCCTCATGGATGTTCTTCAAGTGTTCTACAAAATCCTCAACTTTAGCACTACTTATTTCTCCTTTATCTATCTTCCTCAACTCAGATGCATTTCTGGGACTACTTCCATATACAATATGTGGATGATGTGATGAACTAAACTTCAAGTCTGCCTTCAACTCTTCACTTCCTACTAGTATCATTCTATGTGCTACCTTATTTGGCAAACTGGCTCCTGGAATCAAGTCCATCTGATGACTAATCTTTCTAACTGGTGGTAATCCATTAGGCACATTACCAAATACAATATCCTGAAACTCATTCAATAATTTTGCAACTTCTATAGGTACATCTTCTACTTCCTCTTTCCCAGCCTTTAGGATTAAGGTAAAACACATATGCTCATGCCTCATACCATCTAAGAAATTTTCTCTATCAACAAAAGTTATTCTTGTATTACCACATACCTTTTATTCTATTTCCTTGAATGGTTTTAGCTTATGTTGCACTACATCCTTTGTCAAGGAATAGGTATTTGCATGACCATCATGTACCACACATCTGTCAAACTACCATGGCCTACCCAACAACATGTGCCATGCATCCATAGATATGATATCACATAGTACCTCATCATGGTACCCACCAATCTTGAACTTTACTAGGCATTGTTCACTGACCATAACCTTGTGGTCATCCTACACCCAGGCAACCTGATATGGATGTGGATGTTTCTACCTCTTGAGCTTCAACTTTGTCACCATCTCTTCTAACACCAAATTATCATTACTACCACTATCAATAATCACATCACAACACTTACCCTCACACTTGCACCTAGTGCGAAATAGGCTCCTTCTTTGCTTAGGTTCATTCTCACCACTCAGTAGAACTCTTCTATTAATTAGTGTTTCTCCTCTTTCAACCTCTTTAGAATTTTTTGATCTGGCATCCTCATCTACATATGCAACTCTGGCTTGGCCTCCATTCCTCCTATCTATCCTTCCTTGGAATTGAGGACATTCAAATGCCCTATGACCTTCTTCTCCACAGTGAAAACATGTTCCATGAAAGCCTCCTCTTCCTGAACCTTTTCCTCTTCCTCTTCCTCTCTGATCTCTATTATTCTAATCTTGGAAATGACTGAAATTATCTCCTCTCTAATTTTGACTGTTACTGGCCTCATCCTATTTTTTTAGATCTTCATTTCGATCTCCATATGACCGTCCACTAGATCTTCCATCATGGCCTCTTCCACTTTGTCTACTCTCAAACTTCTTGTTTAACTTTTCCTCTACTTTTAGGGAAAATTGGTATGCCTCTTCAATACTGTTCATTCGAACCAGATTCAGCTCCTCTTGAATGCTCAGCCTCAACCCATTAAGGTAACGGGCAACTTTCTCCTTGTCAGCTTTTCATGGCTTGTTCTGATGAGGATTTGATAGAAATCCTCTGTATACTCCTAGATAGATCTTCCTTCTTGCTTCAAACTTGTCATTTTCCTCAGTAAGTCAAGTTCATAATCAACAAGAATGAACTGTCACTTCAATTTATCCACCATTTGATCCCATCTTGTGATTTTATCCTTTCCTCTTCTATTTCACTCTAACTGAATCTCTTGCCACCAGATCTTTGCATGACCCTTCAGTCTGGCCTTCGCAAACTTGACCCGATCAGGATCCTCGATATCTTCATACTCAAAATATTCTTCACATTCATTGATCTAGTCGATCAATTCCTCTGGGCTAAGATTTCCTGAAAATGTAGGAACCTCAATCTTAGGTCTCTTCCCAATCTTGGAAATGGCTCAAAAAAGTCTTTCTTCCTCCTAGTTCAGAACTTCACCTTCTTCTTCTTGATCTTCTTCTTCAGCTTCATCCACTCTTTCATCTCTGACATTAAGATTCATTCCTCTATGAATCTCCTCTTGTAATTCTCACACTTGTCTCTGCAGTTCCCTAACCTCAGGTGTTGCAACACTAGCTCTTCCACCATGTTCTCTTCATGGAGGCATTTTCATGCTTCTCATTGAAACCCTAAACACAGTCCTAGTGCAAACTACCTCACAGTCGGTGATCTATTTACACAGAAACCCTAACCCACAGTCCTAGTGCAAACTTACCTCACAATCTGCAATCTATTTACATAGAAACTCTAACTTGCGGTCCTGGTGCAAACTGTCTCACAATTGGTGATCTGTTTACACAGTCAGGAACTCCTACTCTGATACCACTTGATGAAGGGTGCTCCCCTTAATACCATAAGCACATAATAGAAACAGAGAAACAACAACAATATGCAAGAACATAAAATTGGCTTCTTATTATCTCCACAAATGTGGAATTACAAACTTTCA
>BSBK01012505.1:97500-165440 GCA_027943335.1 Chamaecyparis obtusa | reverse complement strand
ATGCATCGATAAACTGATCATACAAATGAAAACATTTCTAGTTGAGGAGAATCCCTAGCATCCAATCTATGTTCAAAGAAAACTAGATTGAATGAATACCAAACATTTGTCAACTTTTGAAACCATACTATAAAATACCTACAATATTACAATTTTCTATGAACATATATTGGTTGTCACATAATTCCTTCTCCATAATAATCTTGACCTCTCTTCTGGACACATCACCAAGATGTTACAATAGTCTACTTCACCTATTAGCTAAAATAGCCTCCTTGAATGCTACTTGTTGACTACCTTCAATATGGAAGAGGCAGGTATTGGATTCTATGTTGCAATGTGAAACAATGAAAGAAAATAAGGATTACAAAATAGAAGGTTAATGTAAAAAGGAAACTCTGAACTTTCTTGATGAATCTAGAACTTACCATACATGTGACCCAAGGAAAGGATGAAACTTAAATCAATTCCCAATGCCTTTAGTATTTATGATTCGAAGGAGAGCTTTCCTTAAACAAAAAATATAATTGCGGGGTCATCCCCAAAAATAAGGACAGGTGGCGAGTGGATGGGATCATCCTCGCTATTGAGCCCAACTCATATTATATGATCTCCCTCATTATTAATACTTGTTTTTATTTTGATTTTTTTTTAAAGGATTGTGAAATTAAATTTAATAGTATTAATAATTATACCATATAAAAAAATTATGTGTGTGTAAATAATATATCATTTAACACATTAATGATTATAGATGAATACCCCTTAATATCCAATTTCTTAATTTTCATTTCTTTATATAGTTTCAATCCTTCAACCAAAGCATGAAGCTCTACTAACTAAGAGGTTATGAGAGAGATGATATCTCAATACCATTTCTATTATGAACCACACATCCTAGTCCATCCTTGGTCGGGTCACCTCTAGAGGCTCCATCAAAGTTTCACTTAAACCATTCATTTTTGGGAGGGTTCCACTTGCATTCATGTCTTAACCTTTTTTTTTCATGGTTGTCTAGTCCTATAAAGGTGGGAAGTTTTAAGCCTTCCCATCTGCTGCACATTTTATCATCCCACCAGGACATGATGGCCTCCACTCTAGGTTGGTTCATAATCATATTGTTAACTGTATCAATAATGCTTGCATTAATCTTATTTATCAATTGATCCTTAGTCATTTATTTTCTCTTTGAATAACCTTCAGTTTATCTCTTTCCAAAGTTCTCATATCATTATGGAAGGTTCGATTGTCTAGAGCATATTATAGATTTTTTTTTGTTTGTATCGGGTCATGCTTGGAATAGGCTTAAAATATTATTAGGTAAAGTTGAGATCCACCCCATTTTTCCACGTAGGCATTGCCAAAATGCATTTGAGTATACACAATTTAAAAGAATATGGTGTGTTGTTTCTTGGTCTTTTTCACACAAGGGACGCCTGCTTGGTCCCTCATATCCCATTTTTGTAAACCTATCTGCAGTGAGTATTTTTTTTTGTAGGGAAATCCGTGAAAAGAGACCAGGTTTGGGGAGACAATTTCTATCCCAACATAGATGCAAGGGTAGGTTAGTTTTTAGTCTAAGCTATTTTCCCATCATTGCCTTATATCCATATCTAGTATTGTATTCTCCTATGTTGGAGCACTCCCAAACAAGTTCATCCCTACCTATATTTAAAGTGATGTTTTTTGTTCTAGAGAATTTCTTTTAGCTTTATTTTTTCTTGCTCTAGGATATCTATACTATCTATATTTTTCCATTTCCATCCAATAATATCCTAAATGTCTAGTAAATCTATATAGTTTTTAACATGTTTACCCCATTGGGATTCCGAGATCCTTTTAGAAGTCTCAAAATTGTCTATACTTGCAATCCTCTGATATCCCCCCAAGAATCTTCCGTAAAATGTGTCTCATCCCCTTTACCTAAGTTCCATGTTAATTTCTCACCAATTAGGTCTCACAAGTCCATCATAAAGTTCTATATTCTTGAGCCTTTTGAGGTATTTTCCATACAAAATAGTTTGGTTGGTTCTAAGCCCTTGAGGTATTTATTTCTTAGGATTTTTACCCATTTTAACTCTATGTTGTTACACATACCCCAAATTAATTTAGCACCTATTGCTTTACTATGTTCTTTAATGTTTTTTAAACCTAAACCTCCTTCTTTTGGTCTACAAACATTATCCCAAGAAATCAAAGCTAATCTTCTATTGTCTTCAGTACCTTGCTAGAAGAAGGTTCTGAACATTTTATTGATTTCCTCTTTCTTATTTCAAGGTAAACACATACATGATATCTAGTAGATAGAGATTAATGCAAGGACTTATCTCAGCAAAGTTTCTTTCATTATAGAGGAAAGCCATTTCCTTTCCATGATTTTTTTTCTATTTGATTTCGGTGATAATGTTATCCCAATTTTTTGTTCATCTAGTACCTTTATCTAAGGCGTCCTAAATATTTACTTGGGAGTACCCCCTTTTTAAAGTTTAGGATTCTACAGATTTCCTCTTCATCTTTGGGATCAATGTTAAAGAAGAATATTTCAAATTTGGAGTTATTAATCTCTTGTCTTGAAGCCTTTGTCTAAGCATACATGATAGTTTTGAAGTTCCTAGCTTCCTCAACATTACTACTCCCATATAGCATGGTGTCATCAATAAATTGTTGATGTGTAGTGGGATATGTGTCACTTGTAATTTACAAATATCTTGTAAATGGCCATTTTCCATAGCTTTATTAATAGTTATGCCTAATGCTTCTACCATGATAATGAAGAGAAAGGGAGAAAGAGGGTCTCTTTTTTTATGCCTCTATAAAAACTGAAGAATCCATCAGGTCTACCATTTATCAAAATAGAAAACTTGGGGGTAGAAATGCATTCAAGAATCATGTTAACCCACTATTTTGAGAAACCAAGACCTTCAAGAACTTTGCAAAGTATTCACCTATCCACTTTATCATAGGCTTTGCTAATGTCTAATTTGATTAAGATGCTAGGATTTTTGTTTTGGTAAATAGAATGAATGGCCTCTTGGGAAATTATAACACCATCATAGATAGATCTACCTAGAAAAAATCCAGTTTGTTCCTTTCTAATAATGAAAGGAAGGATTTTATAAATTCTTTTGGCCATAGTTTTTGTGAGGATCAGATAGATTATGTTATAGAGTGAGATGGTTCGTAGATCATCAAAAATACCCACTTTTTATTTCTTATGTATCAATGCTAAGAAAGTGTTATTAATCTCTTGAAGGAGGTTACTAGAGTTTCTCACACGTTCTAATGCTTCTACCTCTTCATCTCTTATGAAGTGCCAACATTTTGGAAGAATAGGGCTAGGAACCCATTAGGACTTGGTGCCTTGTCAGGATGCATATGTTTCAATGCAATTTCAATCTCTTCCTTAGAAAAAAATTTAATGAGCATTTGATTTTTTTATTTTGTAATAATTTTTGGAATGTTGCTAAGCATCTAATTTTGATGATTCAGATTAGAGCCCTCCTAATTGTTCTAAAGTTTTTCAAAGTGATTAAAAGATGAGTCTACTATAATCTATGGTTCATCAATAGGAGATACATTCATATCCTTTATTTTAGTAATTCTATTAAGGATCCTACAATGTTTAGTACTATTATGAAAATATTTGGTATTTTTGTCCCCAGCCTCTAACCAAGTTTCCCTAGATTCCTAATGCTAGAAGATTTCTTCTTTAGCCAAAATATCCTCATATTCCAATTTTAACCTTTTTTCTTTGAGATATGAATCCTTGTCCATCCCAATGTCTATGACCTGCTTATTGAGCATTTCAAGTTCCTCTTCTAATGTGAATTTAGTCTCAAAAATATTACCAAAGATATTTTTATTCCAAGATAGAAGTTTATTTTTTATTAATTTCATTTTAGTAACTAAACAATACATTTTAGATCCCTTGATGTTAGCCTCAAACCACCACTCTTCAATTAATTTCAAAATATTCTCATCCTTAAGCCATAGTTGTTCAAAATTGAAGGGGCGTCTACTAGGCTGACATTCCTCCATAATAGACAATTGAATATGATAGTGATCTAAAGCTGAATATGGTAAGATTTATACCATATGACTGAAGGGGAATTCTTCCCAATCACCTCTGATTAGAAACTGGTCTAGTTTTTTAGCAATGTTACTAAAACCCCACCTTTTGTTAATCCATGTAATGTTTTCTTTTTCAGATTTGATTTTGACTAACTAATTTGTAATGATCCATTCACTGAAGTCTATAGTATCTATTGATGCCTTATTGGACCCCCCCCCCTCCCCACCATTTCTCTTTGGGGTCTAGAATGGCATTGAAGTCTCCCCCAAGTATACAAAACTAATGAGGTATAGTTTCCGAAAAGGTTTCAATCTGTTTCCATACTGTCCTTTTGTCTCTGTCCCGAATGGGGCCATAGATGTTTATAATTGTGCATTGTAACTTAGATCTATTTCTTTTCACCTTCTCGCTTAATCAATTCCTGTTAGAACTTCCTGGTCTAAAGGCTATCCATCTACGGTCCCATGTTATTTTCAAACCTCTAGAGGCACATTCAATTGATACACCTCTTAGATCCCAATGCAAATTATTTTATTTAAATTTCTTAGATCCTCCTTATTTAGTTTGGTTTCTTGAATTAGAAGTATTTTAGGTTTAAGTTTATAAATGCGGTGTTTCAAGATTTGTTGCTTGTTAGGGGCGTTGAGGCCCCTAACATTCCAAGACACGAGCTTCATGGCTTAGTGGGAAGGTACAATCCCTTTCTGCATGTATTGAAGTTATAATTTTAAGATAGTTTTCAACTAAGCCATCTTTTTCTCTTAACTCATTGAGGGATTTCCTTCCTCTCTTTTTTGCACTCTTAGCACACTCTAGTGTATACTTCTCAAAGTCAGTAACTATAATACCAAGAATGGGGTTAGTCTCATTCCCTTATCTTTCTCCAAGTTCCACCATCTCTTTTTCCATAATTTCCTGTGATCTTTTATGATGCAGGAGCATCCTGGGTGTAAGAGCAATCTTGCATCACCCAAAAATATTTCTGTTTTTGAATTCAATAAGGGCTACTTTGTGCAGAGCTACTATTTATGGAAAGTTACTATTTTTGGTAATTTTCGTATGTGCTCAGAATGATCTAATTTATTTCTTGGAGCTTCATTTTGGTCATATAAGTCTGCCAGTAAAGTTTCATTTCCAGATCAAGTGTATGTTGGAAGATATTGAAGATTTTCAGTATTGGCAGCAGGGTACAGAAACTTTGGACTCAGTTTTGAAGGCTTTAGAGGCCCCGGATGAGGTCAAAAATTTGGGTGACGAGCGCTTGCGTCGGTCAAGCCTGTAGAGCACTTCGTGGCATTTCTGAAATCGAGTTATAATAGCCGAGCGGGTCAACGGGTGATGACTTATGGTCTTCGGAAGTTGGGCCACCTGAAATGGCGAAAAATAATTTTCTTCAAAATTTCTGTTCGGGTTTCAAAGGTTATCTTGAGCTGACTATGATGTAATAAAATGTAAAATAAAATAATTCTAAGTTTGGTCGGCCTTATTGGCTAAAAATTCTGGAACCTTCCCAGACGGTGGAAAATTGCCTATATAAGGAAGGCTGTATTATTGTCTTAGGCAGTTCAGAATAGTTCTGGGTAGTAGATCTGGGTATTGATTCGAGGCTTTGTCCTAAAGAATATTGTAAGGGAATGCCCATGTGGCTTTGCATATTGTAATTCTGAAAGTTTGTAATTCCACATTTGTGGAGATAATAAGAAGCCAATTTTTTGTTCTTGCATATTGTTGTTGTTTCTCTATTTCTGTTATGTGTTTGTGGTATTAAGGGGAGCACCCTTCATCAAGTGGTATCAGAGCAGGAGTTCTTGAGTGTGTAAACAGATCACCGACTGTGAGGCAGTTTGCACCAGGACCGTGGCTAGAGTTTCAGCGCGCATCGCGAAAATGCCTCCACGAAGGGAACATGGCGGAAAAGCTGGTGTTGTAACACCTGAGGTTAGAGAGCTGCAGAGACAAGTGCGAGCATTGCAAGAAGATATTTGCAGAGGAATGAATCTTAATGTCAGAGATGAAAGAGAGGATGAAGCCGAAGAAGAATATCAAGAAGGAGAAGTAGAAATTGTGAACCAGGAGGAAGAAAGACTTTTTCGGGCCATTTCTAAGATTGGGAAAAGACCTAAGATTGAGGTTCCTACATTTTCTGGAAATCTTAACCCAGAGGAATTGATCGACTGGATCAATGAATGTGAGGAGTATTTTGAGTATGAAGATGTTGAGGATCATGATAGGGTCAAATTTGCGAAGGCCAGACTGAAAGGTCATGCGAAGATCTGGTGGCAAGAAATTCAATTGGAGCGAAATAGAAGAGGGAAAGATAAAATCACAAGATGGGATCGGATGGTGGATAAATTGAAGCGACAGTTCATTCCTGTTGATTATGAGCTTGACCTACTGAAGAAAATGCAGAGTTTGAAGCAAGCAGGAAGATCTGTTCAGGAGTATACAGAGGAGTTCTATCGACTTCTCATCAGAACAGGCCATGCAGAAGCTGATAAGGAGAAAGTTGCCCAATACCTTAATGGGTTAAGGCCAAGCATTCAGGAGGAGTTGAATCTGGTTCGAATGAACAGTATTGAGGAGGCATACCAATTTGCCCTAAAAGTAGAGGAAAAGCTGAACAAGAAGTTTGAGAGCAGACAAAACGGAAGAGGTTGCGGTGGACGATCTGGTGGACGGTCATATGGTGGCCGAAATGAGGATTCAAAAAAGAAGGATGAGGCCAGTAGTAGTCAGAATCAGCGAGGAAATAATTCCAATCGCTTTCAGGATCAGAATAATAGAGATCAGAGAGGAAGAGGAAGAGGACAAAGATCTGGAAGAGGTGGCTTCCGTGGAACATGTTTTCACTATGGAGAAGAAGGTCATAGGGCATTTCAATGTCCTCAGCGCCAAGGCAGAATGGACAGGAGAAATGAAGGCCAGGCCAGAGTTGCACATGTAGATGAAGATGCCAGATCATCAAATTCTGAAGATGCTGAAAGAGGAGAAACGTTGATTAACAGAAGAGTCCTGTTGAGTGGTGAGAATGAACCTGAGCAAAGGAGGAGCCTGTTTCGCACCAGGTGCAAGTGTGAAGGTAAATGTTGTGATGTGATCATTGATAGTGGAAGCACTGACAATTTGGTGTCAGAAGAGATGGTGACAAAGTTGAAGCTCAAGAGACAGAAACACCCACATCCATATCGGATTGCCTGGGTGCAGGATGACCACAAGGTCATGGTCAATGAACAATGCCTGGTGAAGTTCAAGATTGGTGGATACCAAGATGAGGTATTGTGTGATATCATATCTATGGATGCATGTCATATGTTGTTGGGTAGACCATGGCAGTTTGACAGATGTGCTGTACACGATGGCTGTGCGAATACCTATTCCCTGACAAAGGATGGAGTGCGGCATAAGCTAAAGCCATTGAAGAAGACTGAAGAAAAGGTATGTGGTAATGCAAGAATAACATTTGTTGATGGAAGAAAATTTCTTAGATGGTATGAGGCATGAGCATGTGTGTTTTGCTTTAATTCTAAAAGTTGGTAAAGAGGAAGTAGATGTTCCTGTAGAAGTTGCAGATTTTTTGAATGAGTTTCAGGATTTTGTATCCGATAACGTGCCTGATGGATTACCACTAGTCAGGAAGATCAGTCATCAGATGGACTTGATTCCAGGAGCGAGTTTGCCGAATAAGGCAGCACACAGAATGACACCTGCAGAAAGTGAGGAGATGAACAGACAAGTACATGAACTGTTACAGAAAGGTTTGATCTGTGAGAGTCTGAGTCCCTATGCTGTACCAGCGGTATTAGCACCAAAGAAGAAAGGAGAGTGGAGGATGTGTACAGATTCCAGAGCAATAAACAAGATCACAATCAAGTA
This sequence comes from Chamaecyparis obtusa, assembly GCA_027943335.1. Lineage (NCBI taxonomy): Eukaryota > Viridiplantae > Streptophyta > Pinopsida > Cupressales > Cupressaceae > Chamaecyparis > Chamaecyparis obtusa. The sequence continues at coordinate 157,495 of BSBK01012505.1, read as the reverse complement.
CAGGTTTCCATTGCCACGAATGGATGATATTATAGATTGTTTGAGTGGAGCTGTGTATTTTTTAAAGATAGATCTAAAAAGTGGATATCATCAGATTTGGATCAGAGAAGGAGATGAATAGAAGACTGCCTTCAAGACAAAGGAAGGACTATATGAGTGGTTATTCATGCCTTTTGGGCTAACCAATGCACCGAGCACTTTCATGCGGCTCATGAACGAGGTTCTGAAAGAATTTTTGGGTAAGTTTGTCATTGTTTACCTAGATGATATTTTGATCTTTAGTAAGACATTGGATGAGCATATGATGCATATTCGTATGGTATTTGAGAAGTTGAGAGAAGAGAAATTGCTGATTAATTTGAAGAAGTGCAGTTTTGTGAAGAAAGAGTTAGTGTATTTGAGGTTTGTAGTTTCAGCAGAAGGTCTAAAAATGGACCCAGAGAAGGTACAGGCTATCCTTGAATGGCCTACTCCAAAGAGTGCTACTGAGGTAAGATCTTTTGATGGTCTAGCTAGCTTTTATAGAAAGTTTATCAAGAATTTTAGCAGTATTTGTGGACCCTTGACTGAAACAATGAGAGGGGATAGAAAAGAGTTTAAGTGGACTAATGGGGCAGAAAAGAATTTTCAATTATTGAAACAAAAAGTTACAGAACAACCTATTTTAGCACTTCCAGATTTTAATAAGGTGTTTCAAGTAGATTGTGATGCTAGTGGTACTGCAATAGGAGCTGTTATGAGCCAAGAAGGTAAACCTATTGCTTATTTCAGTGAGAAGTTAAATGATGCCAAGAGGGAATATTCTATTTATGATCAAGAATTTTATGCTATAGTTCAGGCATTAAAGAAGTGGAGACATTATCTGCTTCCTAAGGAGTTTTTTTTGTATACTGATCATCAAGCTTTGCAATATTTGAATAGTCAAGGAAAATTGAATCAAAGGCATTTGAAATGGGTTGAGTTTTTGCAGAGTTATACATTTGTTTTGAAACACAGGAGTGGAAAGTCTAATAGGGTTGCAGATGCTCTTAGCAGAAGGCAACTATTGCTTACAGAAATGCAGATTGAAGTGGTTGGGTTCAAGGAACTCAAGAATTTATATCCAGAGGATACTGATTTTGGTGAAGCTTGGAAAGCTTGTACAGAACCTGTTACTCTAGACAGGACGAAATGGTTGGATTTCATCATCTAGGATGATATGCTATTCAGAGGGAGTCAGTTGTGCATTCCATGAAGTTCTATGAGAGAGAATCTCATCAAGGAGAAGCATAGCGGAGGATTGGCTGGACATTTTGGTCCTGACAAAACCCTTTCTTTGGTTAGTGAAAATTATTATTGGCCACAATTGCAGCAAGATGTGAAGAAGTTTGTACAGAGTTGCAGAGTATGTCAGATGGCGAAAGGAGTGACGCAGAATATAGGGTTGTATCAGCCATTACCTATACCAGAGAAGCCTTGGGAGGGTATCAGCATGGACTTTGTTCTTAGTTTACCGAGGACACAGTGGGGACACGATTCAATTTTTGTGGTAGTTGACAGATTTTCAAAGATGGCACATTTCATTCCCTGCAAGAAGACTAATGATGCTGTTCATGTAGCAGAATTGTTTTTCAGAGAAGTAGTGAGACTTCATGGTTTGCCAAAGACCATAGTTTCAGATTGGGACACTAAGTTTGTTGGATATTTCTGGCGTACATTGTGGAAGAAGTTGAAGACAGATTTGAAGTTTAGTTCATCACATCATCCACAGACTGATGGACAGACAGAGGTGGTGAATAGGAGTTTGAGAAATTTGCTGAGATGTTTGGTTGGAGATAAGCCAACAGGATGGGATTTGATTTTACCACAGGCGGAATTCACATACAATAATTCTGTCAACAAGAGCACTGGTAAATCGTCATTCCAGATTGTATATGGAAATAGTCCAAGAAATGCATCTGAATTGAGAAAGATAGATAAAGGAGAAATAAGTAGTGCTGAAGCTGAGGATTTTGCAGAACACTTGAAGAACATCCATGAAGAGGTGAGGAAGCATATTACCAAGATGAATGCACAGTATAAGGCTAAGGCAGATGAGAAAAGGAGGTATAAGGAATTTCAGGTTGGTGATGAAGTCATGGTTCATTTGCGGAAGGAGTGGTTTCCAGTTGGTACATATAACAAGCTGAAAATGAAGAAGTTTGGACCATGTAAGATACTGAAGAAGCATGATTTAGGAAATGCATATGAGGTAGAATTTCCTAGTGAGCTGAATATTTCACCAGTGTTTAACATTTCAGATTTGACAGAGTATCACGAAGGAGGTGTTGAAGATGAGGTTGCAGCAGCATAGTGGAGTATTCCAACAACTAGTTCAGACACTAAGGAGATCGAAGATATACTGGACAGTCATGTTGGTAGAAGCACAAGGAACAGGACATATGAAGAATATCTGGTCAAGTGGAAAGGACGGCTTGTTGAAGATTCATCATGCCTGACAAAGGAGGAGGTTAGCCATCTTAGTTTTTCTCTGCACACCTGAGTCGTGACAGGGTCACTTCTCAAATTACCCTGGGTGTCTGATGCAGGAGCATCCTGGGTGTAAGAGCAATCTTGCATCACCCAAAAATATTTCTGTTTTTGAATTCAATCAGGGCTACTTTGTGCAGAGCTACTATTTATGGAAAGTTACTATTTTTGGTAATTTTTGTATGTTCTCAGAATGATCTAATTTCTTTCTTGGAGGTTCATTTTGGTCATATAAGTCTGCCAGTAAAGTTTCATTTCCAGATCAAGTGTATGTTGGAAGATATTGAAGATTTTCGGTATTGGCAGCAGGGTACAGAAACTTTGGACTCAGTTTTGAAGGCTTTAGAGGCCCCGAATGAGGTCAAAAATTTGGATGACAAGCGCTTGCGCCGGTCAAGCCTGTAGAGCGCTTCGTGGCATTTTCAAAATGGGGTTATAATAGCCAAGCGGGTCAATGGGTGATGACTTATGGTCTTCGGAAGTTGGGCCACCTGAAATAGCGAAAAATAATTTTCTTCAAAATTTCTGTTCGGGTTTCAAAGGTTATCTTGAGCCGACTATGATGTAATAAAATGTAAAATAAAATAATTCTAAGTTTGGTCGGCCTTATTGGCTAAAAATTCTGGAACCTTCCTAGGCAGTGGAAAATTGCCTATATAAGGAAGGCTGTATTATTGTCTTAGGCAGTTCAGAATAGTTCTGGGTAGTAGATCTGGGTATTGAGGAGGCATACCAATTTGCCCTAAAAGTAGAGGAAAAGCTGAACAAGAAGTTTGAGAGCAGACAAAATGGAAGAGGTCGCGGTGGACGATCTGGTGGACGGTCATATGGTGGCCGAAATGAGGATTCGAAAAAGAAGGATGAGGCCAGTAGTAGTCAGAATCAGCGAGGAAATAATTCCAATCCCTTCCAGGATCAGAATAATAGAGATCAGAGAGGAAGAGGAAGAGGACAAGGATCTGGAAGAGGTGGCTTCCGTGGAACATATTTTCACTGTGGAGAAGAAGGTCATAGGGCATTTGAATGTCCTCACCGCCAAGGCAGAACGGACAGGAGAAATGAAGGCCAGGCCAGAGTTGCACATGTAGATGAAGATGCCAGATCATCAAATTCTGAAGATGCTGAAAGAGGAGAAACGTTGATTAACAGAAGAGTCCTGTTGAGTGGTGAGAATGAACCTGAGCAAAGGAGGAGCCTGTTTCGCACCAGGTGCAAGTGTGAAGGTAAATGTTGTGATGTGATCATTGATAGTGGAAGCACTGACAATTTGGTGTCAGAAGAGATGGTGACAAAGTTGAAACTCAAGAGACAGAAACACCCACATCCATATCGGATTGCCTGGGTGCAGGATGACCACAAGGTCATGGTCAATAAACAATGCCTGGTGAAGTTCAAGATTGGCGGATACCAAGATGAGGTATTGTGTGATATCATATCTATGGATGCATGTCATATGTTGTTGGGTAGACCATGGCAATTTGACAGATGTGCTGTACACGATGGCCGTGCGAATACCTATTCCCTGACAAAGGATGGAGTGCGGCATAAGCTAAAGCCATTGAAGGAGACTGAAGAAAAAGTATGTGGTAATGCAAGAATAACATTTGTTGATGGAAGAAAATTCTTAGATGGTATGAGGCATGAGCATGTGTGTTTTTCTTTAATTCCAAAAGTTGGTAAAGAGGAAGTAGAAGATGTTCCTGTAGAAGTTGCATATTTTTTGAATGAGTTTCAGGATATTGTATCCGATAACGTGCCTGATGGATTACCACTAGTCAGGAAGATCAGTCATCAGATGGACTTGATTCCAGGAGCGAGTTTGCCAAATAAGGCAGCACACAGAATGACACCTGCAGAAAGTGAGGAGTTGAACAGACAAGTACATGAACTGTTACAGAAAAGGTTGATCCGTGAGAGTCTGAGTCCCACTACTGTACCAGCGGTATTAGCACCAAAGAAGAATGGAGAGTGGAGGATGTGTACAGATTCCAGAGCAATAAACAAGATCACAATCAAGTACAGGTTTCCATTGCCACGAATGGATGATATTATAGATTGTTTGAGTGGAGCTGTGTATTTTTCAAAGATAGATCTAAAAAAAGGATATCATCAGATTCGGATTAGAGAAGGAGATGAATGGAAGACTACCTTCAAGACAAAGGAAGGACTGTATGAGTGGTTAGTCATGCCTTTTGGGCTAACCAATGCACCGAGCACTTTCATGCGGCTCATGAACGAGGTTCTGAAATAATTTTTGGGTAGGTTTGTCATTGTTTACCTCGATGATATTTTGATCTTTAGTAAGACATTGGATGAGCATATAATGCATATTTGTATGGTATTTGAAAAGTTGAGAGAAGAGAAATTGCTGATTAATTTGAAGAAGTGCAGGTTTGTGAAGAAAGAGTTAGTGTATTTGGAGTTTGTAATTTCAGCAGAAGGTCTAAAAATATACCCAGAGAAGGTACAGGCTATCCTTGAATGGCCTACTCCAAAGAGTGCTACTGAGGTAAGATCTTTTCATGGTCTAGCTAGCTTTTATAGAAAGTTTATCAAAAATTTTAGCAGTATTTGTGGACCCTTGACTGAAATAATGAGAGGGGATAGAAAAGAGTTTAAGTGGACTAATGGGGCAGAAAAGAGTTTTCAATTATTGAAACAAAAAGTTACAGAACAACCTGTTTTAGCACTTTTAGATTTTAATAAGGTGTTTCAAGTAGATTGTGATGCTAGTGGTACTGCAATAGGAGCTGTTATGAGCCAAGAAAGTAAACCTATTGCTTATTTCAGTGAGAAGTTAAATGATGCCAAGAGGAAATATTCTGTTTATGATCAATAATTTTATGCTATAGTTCAGGCATTAAAGAAGTGGAGACATTATCTGCTTCCTAAGGAGTTTGTTTTGTATACTGATCATCAAGCTTTGCAATATTTGAATAGTCAAGGAAAATTGAATCAAAGGCATTTGAAATGGGTTGAGTTTTTGCAGAGTTATACATTTGTTTTGAAACACAGGAGTGGAAAGTCTAATAGGGTTGCAGATGCTCTTAGCAGAAGGCAACTATTGTTGACAGAAATGCAGATTGAAGTGGTTGGGTTCAAGGAACTCAAGAATTTATATCCAGAAGATACTGATTTTGGTGAAGCTTGGAAAGCTTGTACAGAACCTGTTACTCTAGATAGGATGAAATGGTTGGATTTCATCATCCAGGATGATATGCTATTCAGAGGGAGTCAGTTGTGCATTTCACGAAGTTCTATGAGGGAGAATCTCATCAAGGAGAAGCATAGCAGAGGATTGGCTGGACATTTTGGTCGTGACAAAACCTTTTCTTTGGTTAGTGAAAATTATTATTGTCCACCATTGCAGCAAGATGTGAAGAAGTTTGTACAGAGTTGCAGAGTATGTCAGATGGCGAAAGGAGTGACGCAGAATACAGGGTTGTATCAGCCATTACCTATACCAGAGAAGCCTTGGGAGGGTTGTATCAGATAGAAACACCCACATTCATATCGGATTTCCTGGGTGCAGGATGACCACAAGGTCATGGTCAATGAACAATGCCTGGTGAAGTTCAAGATTGGCGGATACCAAGATGAGGTATTGTGTCATATCATATCTATGGATGCATGTCATATGTTGTTGGGTAGACCATGGCAGTTTGACAGATGTGCTGTACACGATGGCCGTGCGAATACCTATTCCCTGACAAAGGATGGAGTGCGGCATAAGCTAAAGCCATTGAAGGAGACTGAAGAAAAGGTATGTGGTAATGCAAGAATAACATTTGTTGATGGAAGAAAATTCTTAGATGGTATGAGGCATGAGCATGTGTGTTTTGCTTTAATTCCAAAAGTTGGTAAAGAGGAAGTAGAAGATGTTCCTATAGAAGTTGCAGATTTGTTGAATGAGTTTCAGGATATTGTATCTGATAATGTGCTTGATGGATTACCACTAGTCAGGAAGATCAGTAATCAGATGGACTTGATTCCAGGAGCGAGTTTGCCGAATAAGGCAGCACACAGAATGACACCTGCAGAAAGTGAGGAGTTGAACAGACAAGTACATGAACTGTTACAGAAAGGTTTGATCCGTGAGAGTCTGAGTCCCTGTGCTGTACCAGCAGTATTAGCACCAAAGAAGAATGGAGAGTGGAGGATGTGTACAGATTCCAGAGCAATAAACAAGATCACAATCAAGTACAGGTTTCCATTGCCACGAATGGATGATATTATGGATTGTTTGAGTGGAGCTATGTATTTTTCAAAGATAGATCTAAAAAGTGGACATCATCAGATTCGGATCAGAGAAAGAGATGAATGGAAGACTGCCTTCAAGACAAAGGAAAGACTGTATGAGTGGTTAGTCATGCCTTTTGGGCTAAGCAATGCACCGAGCACTTTCATGCGGCTCATGAACGAGGTTCTAAAAAAATTTTTGGGTAAGCTTGTCATTGTTTACCTGGATGATATTTTGATCTTTAGTAAGACATTGGATGAGTATATGATGAATATTCGTATGGTATTTGAGAAGTTGAGAGAAGGGAAATTGCTGATTAATTTGAAGAAGTGCAGTTTTGTGAAGAAAAAGTTAGTGTATTTGAGATTTGTAGTTTCAGCAGAAGGTCTAAAAATGGCCCCAGAGAAGGTACAGGCTATCCTTGAATGGCCTACTCCAAAGAGTGCTACTGAGGTAAGATCTTTTCATGGTTTAGCTAGCTTTTATAGAAAGTTTATCAAGAATTTTAGCAGTATTTGTGGACCCTTGACTGAAACAATGAGAGGGGATAGAAAAGAGTTTAAGTGGACTAATGGGGCAGAAAAGAGTTTTCAATTATTGAAACAAAAAGTTACAGAACAACCTGTTTTAGCACTTCTAGATTTTAATAAGTTGTTTCAAGTAGATTGTGATGCTAGTTGTACTGCAATAGGAGCTGTTATGAGCCAAGAAGGTAAACCTATTTCTGATTTCAGTGAGAAGTTAAATGATGCCAAGAAGAAATATTCTATTTATGATCAAGAATTTTATGCTATAGTTCAGGCATTAAAGAAGTGGAGACATTATCTGCTTCCTAATGAGTTTGTTTTGTATACTGATCATCAAGCTTTGCAATATTTGAATAGTCAAGGAAAATTGAGTCAAAGGCATTTGAAATGGGTTGAGTTTTTGCAGAGTTATACATTTGTTTTGAAACACAGGAGTGGAAAGTCTAATAGGGTTGCAGATGCTCTTAGCAGAAGGCAACTATTGCTGACAGAAATGCAGATTGAAGTGGTTGGGTTCAAGGAACTCAAGAATTTATATCCAAAGAATACTGATTTTGGTGAAGCTTGGAAAGCTTGTACAGAACCTGTTACTCTAGACAGGACGAAATGGTTGGATTTCATCATTGAGGATGATATGCTATTCAGAGGGAGTCAGTTGTGCATTCCACGAAGTTCTATGAGGGAGAATCTCATCAAGGAGAAGCATAGCGGAGGATTGGATGGACATTTTGGTCCTGACAAAACCCTTTCTTTGGTTAGTGAAAATTATTATTGGCCACAATTGCAGCAAGATGTGAAGAAGTTTGTACAGAGTTGCAGAGTATGTCAGATGGCGAAAGGAGTGACGCAGAATACAGGGTTGTATTAGCCATTACCTATACCAGAGAAGCCTTGGGAGGGTATCAGCATGGACTTTATTCTTGGTTTACCGAAGACACAGCGGGGACACGATTCAATTTTTATGGTAGTTGACAGATTTTCAAATATGGCACATTTCATTCTCTGCAAGAAGACTAATGATGTTGTTCACGTAGCAGAATTGTTTTTCAGAGAAGTAGTGAGACTTCATGGTTTGCCAAAGACCATAGTTTCAGATCGGGACACTAAGTTTGTTGGATATTTCTGGCGTACATTGTGGAAGAAGTTGAAGACAGATTTGAATTTTAGTTCATCACATCATCCACAGACTGATGGACAGACAGAGGTGGTGAATAGGAGTTTGGAAAATTTGCCGAGATGTTTGGTTGGAGATAAGCCAATAGGATGGGATTTGATTTTACCACAGGCGGAATTCGCATACAATAATTCTATCAACAGGAGCACTGGTAAATCACCATTCCAGATTGTATATGGAAATAGTCCAAGAAATGCATCTGAATTGAGAAAGATAGATAAAGGAGAAATAAGTAGTGCTGAAGCTGAAGATTTTGCAGAACACTTGAAGAACATCCATGAAGAGGTGAGGAAGCATATTACCAAGATGAATGCACAGTATAAGGCTAAGGCAGATGAGAAAAGGAGGTATAAGAAATTTCAGGTTGGTGATGAAGTCATGGTTCATTTGCGGAAGGAGCGGTTTCCAGTTGGTACATATAACAAGCTGAAAATGAACAAGTTTTTACCATGTAAGATACTGAAGAAGCATAATTCAGGAAATGCATATGAGGTAGAATTGCCTAGTGAGCTGAATATTTCACCAGTGTTTAACATTTTAGATTTGACAGAGTATCACGAAGGAAGTGTTGAAGATGAGGTTGCAGCAGCACAGTGGAGTATTCCAGCAACTAGTTCAGACACTAAGGAGATCGAAGATATACTGGACAGTCGTGTTGGCAGAAGCACAAGGAACAGGACATATGAAGAATATCTGGTCAAGTGGAAAGGACGACCTATTGAAGATTCATCATGCCTGACAAAGGAGGAGGTTAGCCATCTTGGTTTTCCTCTGCACACCTGAGTCGTGACAAGGTCACTTCTCAAATTACCCTGGGTGTCTGATGCAGGAGCATCCTGGGTGTAAGAGCAATCTTGCATCACCCAAAAGTATTTCTATTTTTGAATTCAATAAGGGCTACTTTGTGCAGAGCTACTATTTATGGAAAGTTACTATTTTTGGTAATTTTTGTATGTGCTCAGAATGATCTAATTTCTTTCTTGGAGGTTCATTTTGGTCATATAAGTCTGCCAGTAAAGTTTCATTTCCAGATCAAGTGTATGTTGGAAGATATTGAAGATTTTCGGTATTGGTAGTACGGTACAAAAACTTTGGACTCAGTTTTGAAGGCTTTAGAAGCCCCGGATGAGGTCAAAAATTTGGGTGACAAGCGCTTGCGCCAGTCAAGCCTGTAGAGCGCTTCGTGACATTTTCGAAATGGGGTTATAATAGCGGAGCGGGTCAACGGGTGATGACTTATGGTCTTCGGAAGTTGGGCCACCTGAAATGGCGAAAAATAATTTTTTTCAAAATCTCTGTTCGGGTTTCAAAGGTTATCTTGAGCCGACTATGAAGGCTGTATTATTGTCTTAGGCAGTTCAGAATAGTTCTGGGTAGTAGATCTGGGTATTGATTCGAGGCTTTGAACTAAAGAATATTGTAAGGGAATGCCCATGTGGCTTTGCATATTGTAATTCTGAAAGTTTGTAATTCCACATTTGTGGAGATAATAAGAAGCCAATTTTCTGTTCTTGCATATTGTTGTTGTTTCTCTATTTCTGTTATGTGTTTGTGGTATTAAGGGGAGCACCCTTCATTAAGTGGTATCAGAGCAGGAGTTCTTGAGTGTGTAAACAGATCGCTGACTGTGAGGCAGTTTGCACCATGACTGTGGCTAGGGTTTCAGCGCGCATCGCGAAAATGCCTCCACGAAGGGAACGTGGCGGAAGAGCTGGTGTTGTAACACTTGAGGTTAGAGAGCTGCAGAGACAAGTGCGAGCATTGCAACAAGAGATTCGCAGAGGAATGAATCTTAATGTCAGAGATGAAAGCGAGGATGAAGCCGAAGAAGAATATCAAGAAGGAGAACTCGAAATTGTGAACCAGGAGGAAGAAAGACTTTTTTGGGCCATTTCTAAGATTGGAAAAAGACGTAAGATTGAGGTTCCTACATTTTCTAGAAATCTTAACCCAGAGGAATTGATCGACTGGATCAATGAATGTGAGTAGTATTTTGAGTATGAAGATGTTGAGGATCCTGATAGGGTCAAATCTGCGAAGGTCAGACTGAAAGGTCATGCGAAGATCTGGTGGCAAGAAATTCAATTAGAGTGAAATAGAAGAGGGAAAGATAAAATCACAAGATGGGATCAGATGGTGGATAAATTGAAGCGACAGTTCATTCCTGTTGATTATGAGCTTGACCTACTGAAGAAAATGCAGATTTTGAAGCAAGCACAAAGATCTGTTCAGGAGTATAAAGAGGAGTTCTATCGACTTCTCATCAGAAAAGGCCATGCAGAAGCTGATAAGGAGAAAGTTGCCCGATACCTTAATGGGTTAAGGCCAAACATTCAGGAGGAGTTGAATCTGGTTCGAATGAACAGTATTGAGGAAGCATACCAATTTGCCCTAAAAGTAGAGGAAAAGCTGAACAAGAAGTTTGAGAGCAGACAAAATGGAAGAGGTCGCTGTGGACGATCTGGTGGACGGTCATATGGTGGCCGAAATGAGGATTCAAAAAAGAAGGATGAGGCCAGTAGTAGTCAGAATCAGCGAGGAAATAATTCCAATCGCTTCCAGGATCAGAATAATAGAGATCAGAGAGGAAGAGGAAGAGGACAAGGATCTGGAAGAGGTGGCTTCCGTGGAACATGTTTTCACTGTGGAGAAGAAGGTCATAGGGCATTTGAATGTCCTCACCGCCAAGGCAGAACGGACAGGAGAAATGAAGGCCAGGCCAGAGTTGCACATGTAGATGAAGATGCCAGATCATCAAATTCTGAAGATGCTGAAAGAGGAGAAACGTTGATTAATAGAAGAGTCCTGTTGAGTGGTGAGAATGAACCTGAGCAAAGGAGGAGCCTGTTTCGCACCAGGTGCAAGTGTGAAGGTAAATGTTGTGATGTGATCATTGATAGTGGAAGCACTGACAATTTGGTATCAGAAGAGATGGTGACAAAGTTGAAGCTCAAGAGACAGAAACACCCACATCCATATCGGATTGCCTGGGTGCAGGATGACCACAAGGTCATGGTCAATGAACAATGCCTGGTGAAGTTCAAGATTGGCGGATACCAAGATGAGGTATTGTGTGATATCATATCTATGGATGCATGTCATATGTTGTTGGGTAGACCATGGCAGTTTGACAGATGTGCTGTACACGATGGCCGTGCGAATACCTATTCCCTGACAAAGGATGGAGTGTGGCATAAGCTAAAGCCATTGAAGGAGACTGAAGAAAAGGTATGTGGTAATGCAAGAATAACATTTGTTGATGGAAGAAAATTCCTAGATGGTATGAGGCATGAGCATGTGTGTTTTGCTTTAATTCCAAAAGTTGGTAAAGAGGAAGTAGAAGATGTTCCTGTAGAAGTTGCAGATTTGTTGAATGAGTTTCAGGATATTGTATCCGATAACGTGCCTGATGGATTACCACTAGTCAGGAAGATCAGTCATCAGATGGACTTGATTCTAGGAGCGAGTTTGCCGAATAAGGAAGCACACAGAATGACACCTGCAGAAAGTGAGGAGTTGAACAGACAAGTACATGAACTGTTATAGAAAGGTTTGATCCCTGAGAGTCTGAGTCCCTGTGCTGTACCAGCAATATTAGCACCAAAGAAGAATGGAGAGTGGAGGATGTGTACAGATTCCAGAGCAATAAACAAGATCACAATCAAGTACAGGTTTCCATTGCCACGAATGGATGATATTATAGATTGTTTGAGTGGAGCTGTGTATTTTTCAAAGATAGATCTAAAAAGTGGATATCATCAGATTCAGATCAGAGAAGGAGATGAATGGAAGACTGCCTTCAAGACAAAGGAAGGACTATATGAGTGGTTAGTCATGCCTTTTGGGCTAACCAATGCACTGAGCACTTTCATGCGGCTCATGAACGAGGTTCTGAAAGAATTTTTGGGTAAGTTTGTCATTGTTTACCTAGATGATATTTTGATCTTTAGTAAGACATTGGATGAGTATATGATGCATATTCGTATGGTATTTGAGAAGTTGAGAGAAGAGAAATTGCTGATTAATTTGAAGAAGTGCAGTTTTGTTAAGAAAGAGTTAGTTTATTTGGGGTTTGTAGTTTCAGCAGAAGGTCTAAAAATGGACCCAGAGAAGGTACAGGCTATCCTTGAATGGCCTACTCCAAAGAGTGCTACTGAGGTAAGTTCTTTTCATGGTCTAGCTAGCTTTTATAGAAAGTTTATCAGGAATTTTAATAGTATTTGTGGACCCTTGACTGAAACAATGAGAGGGGATAGAAAAGAGTTTAAGTGGACTAATGGGGCAGAAAAGAGTTTTCAATTATTGAAAAAAAAAATTACAGAACAACCTGTTTTAGCACTTCCAGATTTTAGTAAGGTGTTTCAAGTAGATTGTGATGCTAGTGGTACTGCAATAGGAGCTGTTATGAGCCAAGAAGGTAAACCTATTGCTTATTTCAGTGAGAAGTTAAATGATGCCAACAGGAAATATTCTGTTTATGATCAAGAATTTTATGCTATAGTTCAGGCATTAAATAAGTGGAGACATTATCTGCTTCCTAATGAGTTTGTTTTGTATACTGATCATCAAGCTTTGCAATATTTGAATAGTCAAGAAAAATTGAATCAAAGGCATTGGAAATGGGTTGAGTTTTTGCAGAGTTATACATTTATTTTGAAACACAGGAGTGGAAATTCTAATAGGGTTGCAGATGCTCTTAGCAGAAGGCAACTATTGCTGATAGAAATGCAGATTGAAGTGGTTGGGTTCAAGGAACTCAAGAATTTATATCCAGAGGATACTGATTTTGGTGAAGCTTGGAAAGCTTGTACAGAACCTGTTACTCTAGACAGGACGAAATGGTTGGATTTCATCATCCAGGATGATATGCTATTCAGAGGGAGTCAGTTGTGCATTCCACAAAGTTCTATGAGGGAGAATCTCGTCAAGGAGAAGCATAGCGGAGGATTGGCTGGACATTTTGGTCGTGACAAAACCCTTTGTTTGGTTAGTGAAAATTATTATTGGCCACAATTGTAGCAAGATGTGAAGAAGTTTGTACAGAGTTGCAGAGTATGTCAGATGGCGAAAGGAGTGACGCAGAATACAGGGTTGTATCAGCCATTACCTATACCAGAGAAGCCTTGGGAGGGTATCAGCATGGACTTTGTTCTTGGTTTACCGAGGACACAGCGGGGACACGATTCAATTTTTATGGTAGTTGACAGATTTTCAAAGATGACACATTTCATTCCCTGCAAGAAGACTAATGATGTTGTTCATGTAGCAGAATTGTTTTTCAGAGAAGTAGTGAGACTTCATGGTTTGCCAAAGACCATAGTTTCAGATCGGGACACTAAGTTTGTTGAATATTTCTGGCGTACATTGTGGAAGAAGTTGAAGACAGATTTGAAGTTTAGTTCATCACATCATCCACAGACTGATGGACAGACAGAGGTGGTGAATAGGAGTTTGGGAAATTTGCTGAGATGTTTGGTTGGAGATAAGCCAATAGGATGGGATTTGATTTTACCACAGGCAGAATTCGTATCCAATAATTCTGTCAATAGGAGCACTGGTAAATCGCCATTCCAGATTGTATATGAAAATAGTCCAAGAAATGCATCTGAATTGAGAAAGATAGATAAAGGAGACATAAGTAGTGCTGAAGCTGAGGATTTTGCAGAACACTTGAAGAACATCCATGAAGAGGTGAGGAAGCATATTACCAAGATGAATGCACAGTATAAGGCTAAGGCAGATGAGAAAAGGAGGTATAAAGAATTTCAGGTTGGTGATGAAGTCATGGTTCATTTGCGGAAGGAGCAGTTTCCAGTTGGTACATATAACAAGCTGAAAATGAAGAAGTTTTTACCATGTAAGATACTGAAGAAGCATGATTCAAGAAATGCATATGAGGTAGAATTGCCTAGTGAGCTGAATATTTCACCAGTGTTTAACATTTTAGATTTGATAGAGTATCACGAAGGAGGTGTTGAAGATGAGGTTGCAGCAGCACAGTGGAGTATTCCAGCAACTAGTTCAGACACTAAGGAGATCGAAGATATACTGGACAGTCGTGTTGGCAGAAGCACAAGGAACAGGACATATGAAGAATATCTGGTCAAGTGGAAAGGACGGCCTGTTGAAGATTCATCATGGCTGACAAAGGAGAAGGTTAGCCATCTTGGTTTTCCTCTGCACACCTGAGTCGTGACAGGGTCACTTCTCAAATTACCCTGGGTGTCTGATGCAGGACCATCCTGGGTGTAAGAGCAATCTTGCATCACCCAAAAATATTTCTGTTTTTGAATTCAACAAGGGCTACTTTGTGCAGAGCTACTATTTATGGAAAGTTACTATTTTTGGTGATTTTCGTATGTGCTCAGAATGATCTAATTTCTTTCTTGGAGGTTCATTTTGGTCGTATAAGTCTGTCAGTAAAGTTTCATTTCCAAATCAAGTGTATGGTTGAAGATATTGAAAATTTTCGGTATTGGCAGCAGGGTACAGAAACTTTGGACTCAATTTTGAAGGCGTTAGAGGCCCCGGATGAGGTCAAAAATTTAGGTGACAAGTGCTTGCGCCAATCAAGCCTGTAGAGCACTTCGTGGCGTTTCCGAAATGGGGTTATAATAGCCGAGCGGGTCAACGGGTGATGACTTATGGTCTTCGGAAGTTGGGCCACCTGAAATGGCGAAAAATAATTTTCTTCAAAATTTTTGTTCGGGTTTCAAAGGTTATCTTGAGCTGACTATGATGTAATAAAATGTAAAATAAAATAATTCTAAGTTTGGTCGGCCTTATTGGCTAAAAATTTTGGAACCTTCCCAGGCGGTGGAAAATTGCCTATATAAGGAAGGCTGTATTATTGTCTTAGACAGTTCAGAATAGTTCTGGGTAGTAGATCTGGGTATTGATTCGAGGCTTTGTCCTAAAGAATATTGTAAGGGAATGCCCATGTGGCTTTGCATATTGTAATTCTGAAAGTTTGTAATTCTACATTTGTGGAGATAATAAGAAGCCAATTTTCTGTTCTTGCATATTGTTGTTGTTTCTCTATTTCTGTTGTGTTTGTGGTATTAAGGGGAGCACCCTTCATCAAGTGGTATCAGAGCAGGAGTTCTTCAGTTTGTAAACAGATCGCTGACTATGAGGCAGTTTGCACCAGGACCGTGGCTAGGGTTTCAGCACGCATCGCAAAAATGCCTCCACGAAGGGAATGTGGCGGAAGAGCTGGTGTTGTAACACCTGAGGTTAGAGAGCTGCAGAGACAAGTGCGAGTATTGCAAGAAGAGATTCGCAGAGGAATGAATCTTAATGTCAGAGATGAAAGCGAGGATGAAGCCGAAGAAGAATATTAAGAAGGAGAAGTCAAAATTGTCAACCACGAGGAAGAAAGACTTTTTCAGGCCATTTCTAAGATTGGGAAAAGACCTAAGATTGAGGTTCCTACATTTTCTAAAAATCTTAACCCAGAGGAATTGATCGACTGGATCAATGAATGTGAGGAGTATTTTGAGTATGAAGATGTTGAGGATCCTGATAGGGTCAAATTTGCGAAGGCCAGACTGAAAGGTCATGCGAAGATCTGGTGGCAAGAAATTCAATTAGAGCGAAATAGAAGAGGGAAAGATAAAATCACAAGATGGGATCGGATGGTGGATAAATTGAAGCGACAGTTCATTCTTGTTGATTATGAGCTTGACCTACTGAAGAAAATGCAGAGTTTGAAGCAAGCAGGAAGATCTGTTCAGGAGTATAAAGAGGAGTTCTATCGACTTCTCATCAGAACAGGCCATGCAGAAGCTGATAAGGAGAAAGTTGCCCGATACCTTAATGGGTTAAGGCCAAGCATTCAGGAGGAGTTGAATCTGGTTCGAATGAACAGTATTGAGGAGGCATACCAATTTTCCCTAAAAGTAGAGGAAAAGATGAACAAGAAGTTTGAGAGCAGACAAAATGGAAGAGGTCGCGGTGGACGATCTGGTGGACGGTCATATGGTGGCCGAAATGAGGATTCGAAAAAGAAGGATGAGGCCAGTAGTAGTCAGAATCAGCGAGGAAATAATTCCAATCGCTTCCAGGATCAGAATAATAGAGATCAGAGAGGAAGAGGAAGAGGACAAGGATCTGGAAGAGGTGGCTTTCGTGGAACATGTTTTCACTCTGGAGAAGAAGGTCATAGGGCATTTGAATGTCCTCAGTGCCAAGGCAGAATGGACAGGAGAAATGAAAGACAGGCCAGAGTTGCACATGTAGATGAAGATGCCAGATCATCAAATTCTAGAGATGCTGAAAGAGGAGAAACGTTGATTAACAGAAGAGTCCTGTTGAGTGGTGAGAATGAACCTGAGCAAAGGAGGAGCCTGTTTCGCACCAGGTGCAAGTGTGAAGGTAAATGTTGTGATGTGATCATTGATAGTGGAAGCACTGACAATTTGGTGTCAGAAGAGATGGTGACAAAGTTGAAGCTCAAAAGACAGAAACACCCACATCCATATCGGATTGCCTGGTTCCAGGATGACCACAAGGTCATGGTCAATGAACAATGCCTGGTGAAGTTCAAGATTGGTGGATACCAAGATGAGGTATTGTGTGATATCATATCTATGGATGCATGTCATATGTTGTTGGGTAGACCATGGCAGTTTGACAGATGTGTTGTACACGATGGTCATGCGAATACCTATTCCCTGACAAAGGATAGAGTGCGGCATAAGCTAAAGCCATTGAAGGAGACTGAAGAAAAGGTATGTGGTAATGCAAGAATAACATTTGTTGATGGAAGAAAATTCCTAGATGGTATGAGGCATGAGCATGTGTGTTTTTCTTTAATTCCAAAAGTTGGTAAAGAGGAAGTAGAAGATGTTCCTGTAGAAGTTGCAGATTTGTTGAATGAGTTTCAGGATATTGTATCCGATAACATGCCTGATGGATTACCACTAGTCAGGAAGATTAGTCATCAAATGGACTTGATTCCAGGAGCGAGTTTGCCAAATAAGGCAGCACACAGAATGACACCTGCAGAAAGAGAGGAGTTGAACAGACAAGTACATGAACTGTTACAGAAAGGTTTGATCCATGAGAGTATGAGTCCCTGTGCTGTACCAGCGGTATTAGCACCAAAGAAGAATGGAGAGTGGAAGATGTGTACAGATTCTAGAGCAATAAACAAGATCACAATCAAGTACAGGTTTCCATTGCCATGAATGGATGATATTATGGATTGTTTGAGTGGAGCTGTGTATTTTTCAAAGATAGATCTAAAAAGTGGATATCATCAGATGCGGATCAGAGAAGGAGATGAATGGAAGACTGCCTTCAAGACAAAGGAAGGACTGTATGAGTGGTTAGTCATGCCTTTTGGGCTAACCAATGCACCGAGCACTTTCATGCGGCTCATGAACGAGGTTCTGAAAGAATTTTTAGGTAAGTTTGTCATTGTTTACCTGGATGATATTTTGATCTTTAGTAAGACATTAGATGAACATATGATGCATATTCGTATGGTATTTGAGAAGTTGAGAGAAGAGAAATTGCTGATTAATTTGAAGAAGTGCAGTTTTGTGAAGAAAGAGTTAGTGTATTTGGGGTTCGTAGTTTCAGCAGAAGGTCTAAAAATAGACCCAGAGAAGGTACAAGCTATCCTTGAATGGCCTACTCCAAAGAGTGCTACTGAGGTAAGATATTTTCATGGTCTAGCTAGCTTTTATAGAAAGTTTATCAGGAATTTTAGCAGTATTTGTGGACCCTTGACTGAAACAATGAGAGGGGATAGAAAAGAGTTTAAGTGGACTAATGGGGTAGAAAAGAGTTTTCAATTATTGAAACAAAAAGTTACAGAACAACCTATTTTAGCACTTCCAAATTTTAATAAGGTGTTTCAAGTAGATTGTGATGCTAGTGGTACTGCAATAGGAGCTGTTATGAGCCAAGAAGGTAAACCTATTGCTTATTTCAGTGAGAAGTTAAATGATGCCAACAGGAAATATTCTGTTTATGATCAAGAATTTTATGCTATAGTTCAGGCATTAAAGAAGTGGAGACATTATCTGCTTCCTAAGGAGTTTGTTTTGTATACTGATCATCAAGCTTTGCAATATTTGAATAGTCAAGGAAAATTGAATCAAAAAAATTTGAAATGGGTTGAGTTTTTGCAGAGTTATACATTTGTTTTGAAACACAGGAGTGGAAAGTCTAATAGGGTTGCAGATGCTCTTATCAGAAGGCAACTATTGCTGATAGAAATGCAGATTGAAGTGGTTGGGTTCAAGGAACTCAAAAATTTATATCCAGAGGATACTGATTTTGGTGAAGCTTGGAAAGCTTGTACAGAACCTGTTACTCTAGACAGGACGAAATGGTTGGATTTCATCATCGAGGATGATATGCTATTCAGAGGGAGTCAGTTGTGCATTCCACGAAGTTCTATGAAGGAGAATCTCATCAAGGAGAAGCATAGCGGAGGATTGGCTGGACATTTTAGTCGTGACAAAACTATTTCTTTAGTTAGTGAAAATTATTATTGGCCACAATTGCAGCAAGATGTGAAGAAGTTTGTACAGAGTTGCAGAGTATGTCAGATGGCGAAAGGAGTGACGCAGAATATAGGGTTGTATCAGCCATTACCTATACAAGAGAAGCCTTGGGAGGGTATCAGCATGGACTTTGTTCTTGGTTTACTGAGGACACAGCGGGGACATGATTCAATTTTTGTGGTAGTTGACAGAATTTTAAAGATGGCACATTTCATTCGCTGCAAGAAGACTAATGATGCTGTTCATGTAGTAGAATTATTTTTCAGAGAAGTAGTGAGACTTCATGGTTTGCCAAAGACCATAGTTTCAGATCGGGACACTAAGTTTGTTGGATATTTCTAGCGTACATTGTGGATGAAGTTGAAGACAGATTTGAATTTTAGTTCATCACATCATCCACAGACTGATGGATAGACAGAGGTGGTGAATAGGAGTTTGGAAAATTTGCTGAGATGTTTGGTTGGAGATAAGCCAACAAGATGGGATTTGATTTTACCACAGGCGGAATTCGCATACAATAATTCTGTCAACAGGAGCACTGGTAAATCGCCATTCCAGATTGTATATGGAAATAGTCCAAGAAATGCATCTGAATTGAGAAAGATAGATAAAGGAGAAATAAGTAGTGCTGAAGCTGAGGATTTTGCAGAACACTTGAAGAACATCTATGAAGAGGTGAGGAAGCATATTACCAAGATGAATGCACAGTATAAGGCTAAGGCAGATGAGAAAATGAGGTATAAGAAATTTCAGGTTGGTGATGAAGTCATGGTTCATTTGCGGAAGGAGCGGTTTCCAGTTGGTACATATAACAAGCTGAAAATGAAGAAGTTTGGACCATGTAAGATACTGAAGAAGCATGATTCAGGAAATGCATATGAGGTAGAATTGCCTAGTCAGCTGAATATTTCACCAATGTTTAACATTGAAGATTTGACAGAGTATCACGAAGGAGGTGTTGAAGATGAGGTTGCAGCAGCACAGTAGAGTATTCCAGCAACTAGTTCAGACACTAAGGAGATCAAAGATATACTGGACAGTCATGTTGACAGAACCACAAGGAACAGGACATATGAAGAATATCTGGTCAAGTGGAAAGGACAGCCTATTGAAGATTCATCATGGCTGACAAAGGAGGAGGTTAGCCATCTTGGTTTTCCTCTGCACACCTGAGTCGTGACAGGGTCACTTCTCAAATTACCCTGGGTGTCTGATGCAGGAGCATCCTAGGTGTAAGAGCAATCTTGCATCACCCAAAAATATTTTTGTTTTTGAATTCAATAAGGGCTACTTTGTGTAGAGCTACTATTTATGGAAAGTTACTATTTTTGGTAATTTTCGTATGTGCTCAGAATGATCTAATTTCTTTCTTGGAGGTTTATTTTGGTCATATAAGTCTGCCAGTAAAGTTTCATTTTCAGATCAAGTGTATGTTGGAAGATATTGAAGATTTTCGGTATTGGCAGCAGGGTACAGAAACTTTGGACTCAGTTTTGAAGGCTTTAGAGGCCCCGGATGAGGTCAAAAATTTGGGTGACCGGCGCTTGCACCCGTCAAGCCTGTAGAGCGCTTCGTGGCATTTTCAAAATGGAGTTATAATAGCCGAGCGGGTCAACGGGTGATGACTTATGGTCTTCGGAAGTTGGGCCACCTGAAATGGTGAAAAATAATTTTCTTCAAAATTTCTGTTCGGGTTTCAAAGGTTATCTTGAGCCGACTATGATGTAATACAATGTAAAATAAAATAATTCTAAGTTTGGTCGGCCTTATTGGCTAAAAATTTTGGAACCTTCCCAGGCGGTGGAAAATTGCCTATATAAGGAAGGCTGTATTATTGTTTTAGGCAGTTCAGAATAGTTCTGGGTAGTAGATCTAGGTATTGATTCGAGGCTTTGTCCTAAAGAATATTGTAAGGGAATGCCCATGTGGCTTTGCATATTGTAATTCTGAAAGTTTGTAATTCCACATTTGTGGAGATAATAAGAAGCCAATTTTCTGTTCTTTTATATTGTTGTTGTTTCTCTATTTCTGTTATGTGTTTGTGGTATTAAGGGGAGCACCCTTCATCAAGTGGTATCAGAGCAGGAGTTCTTGAGTGTGTAAACAGATCACCGACTGTGAGGCAGTTTGCACCAGGACCGTGGCTAGGGTTTCAGCGCGCATCGCGAAAATGCCTCCACGAAGGGAACGTGGCGGAAGAGCTGGTGTTGTAACACCTGAAGTTAGAGAGCTGCAGAGACAAGTGCGAGCATTGCAAGAAGAGATTCATAGAGAAATGAATCTTAATGTCAGAGATGAAAGCGAGGATGAAGCCGAAGAAGAATATCAAGAAGGAGAAGTCGAAATTGTGAACCAAGAGGAAGAAAGACTTTTTCGGGCCATTTCTAAGATTGGGAAAAGACTTAAGATTGAGGTTCCTACATTTTCTGAAAATCTTAACCCAGAGGAATTGATCGACTGGATCAATGAATGTGAGGAGTATTTTGAGTATGAAGATGTTGAGGATCCTGATAGGGTCAAATTTGCGAAGGCCAGACTGAAAGGTCATGCGAAGATCTGGTGGCAAGAAATTCAATTGGAGTGAAATAGAAGAGGGAAAGATAAAATCACAAGATGGGATCGGATGGTGGATAAATTAAAGCGACAGTTCATTCTTGTTGATTATGAGCTTGACCTACTGAAGAAAATGCAGAGTTTGAAGCAAGCAAGAAGATCTGTTCAGGAGTATACAGAGGAGTTCTATCGACTTCTCATCAGAATAGGCCATGCAGAAGCTGATAAGGAGAAAGTTGCCCGATACCTTAATGGGTTAAGGCCAAGCATTCAGGAGGAGTTGAATCTGGTTCGAATGAACAGTATTGAGGAGGCATACCAATTTGCCCTAAAAGTAGAGGAAAAGCTGAACAATAAGTTTGAGAGCAGACAAAACGGAAGAGGTCGCGGTGGACGATCTGGTGGACGGTCATATGGTGGCCGAAATGAGGATTCGAAAAAGAAGGATGAGGCCAGTAGTAGTCAGAATCAGCGAGGAAATAATTCCAATCGCTTCCAGGATCAGAATAATAGAGATTAGAGAGGAAGAGGAAGAGGACAAGGATCTGGAAGAGGTGGCTTCCGTGGAACATCTTTTCACTGTGGAGAAGAAGGTCATAGGGCATTTGAATGTCCTCAGCGCCAAGGCAGAATGGATAGGAGAAATGAAGGCCAGGCCAGAGTTGCACATGTAGATGAAGATGCCAGATCATCAAATTTTGAAGATGCTGAAAGAGGAGAAACGTTGATTAACAAAAAAGTCCTGTTGAGTGGTGAGAATGAACCTGAGCATAGGAGGAGCCTGTTTCGCACCAGGTGCAAGTGTGAAGGTAAATGTTGTGATGTGATCATTGATAGTGGAAGCACTGACAATTTGGTGTCAGAAGAGATGGTGACAAAGTTGAAGCTCAAGAGACAGAAACACCCACATCCATATCGGATTGCCTGGGTGCAGGATGACCACAAGGTCATGGTCAATGAACAATGCCTGGTGAAGTTCAAGATTGGCGGATACCAAGATGAGGTATTGTGTGATATCATATCTATGGATGCATTTTATATGTTGTTGGGTAGACCATGGCAGTTTGACAGATGTGCTGTACACGATGGCCGTATGAATACCTATTCTCTGACAAAGGATGGAGTGCGGCATAAGCTAAAGGCATTGAAGGAGACTGAAGAAAAGGTATGTGGTAATGCAAGAATAACATTTGTTGATGGAAGAAAATTTCTAGATGGTATGAGGCATGAGCATGTGTGTTTTGCTTTAATTTCAAAAGTTGGTAAAGAGGAAGTAGAAGATGTTCCTATAGAAGTTGCAGATTTGTTGAATGAGTTTTAGGATATTGTATCCGATAACGTGCCTGATGGATTACCACTAGTCAGGAAGATCAGTCATCAGATGGACTTGATTCCAGGAGTGAGTTTGCCGAATAAGGCAGCACACAGAATGACACCTGCAGAAAGTGAGGAGTTGAACAAACAAGTACATGAACTGTTACAGAAAGGTTTGATCCATGAGAGTCTGAGTCCTTGTGCTGTACCAGCGGTATTAGCACCAAAGAAGAATGGAGAGTGGAGGATGTGTACAGATTCCAGAGCAATAAACAAGATCACAATCAAGTACAGGTTTCCATTGCCACGAATGGATGATATTATGGATTGTTTGAGTGGAGCTGTGTATTTTTTAGAGATAGATCTAAAAAGTGGATATCATCAGATTCAGATCAGAAAAGGAGATGAATGGAAGACTACCTTCAAGACAAAGGAAGGACTGTATGAGTGGTTAGTCATGCCTTTTGGGCTAACCAATGCACCGAGCACTTTCATGCGGCTCATGAACGAGGTTCTGAAATAATTTTTGGGTAAGTTTGTCATTGTTTACCTGGATGATATTTTGATATTTAGTAAGACATTGGATGAGGATATGATGCATATTCGTATGGTATTTGAGAAGTTGAGAGAAGAGAAATTGCTGATTAATTTGAAGAAGTGCAGTTTTGTGAAGAAAGAGTTAGTGTATTTGGGGTTTGTAGTTTCAGCAGAAGGTCTAAAAATGGACCCAGAGAAGGTACAAGCTATCCTTAAATGGCCTACTCCAAAGAGTGCTACTGAGGTAAGATCTTTTCATGGTCTAGCTAGCTTTTATAGAAAGTTTATCAGGAATTTTAGCAGTATTTGTGGACCCTTGACTGAAACAATGAGAGGGGATAGAAAAGAGTTTAAGTGGACTAATGGGGCAGAAAAGAGTTTTCAATTATTGAAACAAAAAGTTACAGAACAACCTGTTTTAGCACTTCCAAATTTTAATAAGGTGTTTCAAGTAGATTGTGATGCTAGTGGTACTACAATAGGAGCTGTTATGAGCCAAGAAGGTAAACCTATTGCTTATTTCAGTGAGAAGTTAAATGATGCCAAGAGAAAATATTCTATTTATGATCAAGAATTTTATGCTATAGTTCAGGCATTAAAGAAGTGGAGACATTATCTGCTTCCTAAGGAGTTTTTTTTGTATACTGATCATCAAGCTTTGCAATATTTGAATAGTCAAGGAAAATTGAATCAAAAAAATTTGAAATGGGTTGAGTTTTTGCAGAGTTATACATTTGTTTTGAAACACAGGAGTGGAAAGTCTAATAGGGTTGCAGATGCTCTTAGCAGAAGGCAACTATTGCTGATAGAAATGCAGATTGAAGTGGTTGGGTTCAAGGAACTCAAGAATTTATATCCAGAGGATACTGATTTTGGTGAAGCTTGGAAAGCTTGTACAGAACCTGTTACTCTAGACAAGACGAAATGGTTGGATTTCATCATCCAGGATGATATGCTATTCAGAGGGAGTCAGTTGTGCATTCCACAAAGTTCTATGAGGGAGAATCTCATCAAGGAGAAGCATAGCGGAGGATTGGCTGGACATTTTGGTCGTGACAAAAACCTTTCTTTGGTTAGTGAAAATTATTATTGGCCACAATTGCAGCAAGATGTGAAGAAGTTTGTACAGAGTTGCAGAGTATGTCAGATGGCGAAAGGAGTGATGCAGAATATAGGGTTGTATCAGCCATTACCTATACCAGAGAAGCCTTGGGAGGGTATCAGCATGGACTTTGTTCTTGGTTTATCGAGGACACAGCGGCGACACGATTCAATTTTTGTGGTAGTTGACAGATTTTCAAAGATGGCACATTTCATTCCCTACAAGAAGACTAATGATGTTGTTCACGTAGCAAAATTGTTTTTTAGAGAAGTAGTGAGACTTCATGGTTTGCCAAAGACCATAGTTTCAGATCGGGACACTAAGTTTGTTGGATATTTCTGGCGTACATTGTGGAAGAAGTTGAAGACAGATTTGAAGTTTAGTTCATCACATCATCCACAGACTGATGGACAGATAGAGGTGGTGAATAGGAGTTTGGGAAATTTGCTGAGATGTTTGGTTGGAGATAAGCCAACAGGATGGGATTTGATTTTACCACAGGAGGAATTCGCATACAATAATTCTATCAACAGGAGCACTGGTAAATCGCCATTCTAGATTGTATATGGAAATAGTCCAAGAAATGCATCTGAATTGAGAAAGATAAATAAAGGAGAAATAAGTAGTGCTGAAGCTGAGGATTTTGCAGAACACTTGAAGAACATCCATGAAGAGGTGAGGAAGCATATTACCAAGATGAATGCAAACTATAAGGCTAAGGCAGATGAGAGAAGGAGGTATAAAGAATTTCAGGTTGGTGATGAAGTCATGGTTCATTTGCGGAAGGAGCGGTTTCCAGTTGGTACATATAACAAGCTGAAAATGAACAAGTTTGGACCATGTAAGATACTGAAGAAGCATGATTCAGGAAATGCATATGAGGTAGAATTGCCTAGTGAGCTGAATATTTCACCAGTGTTTAACATTTTAGATTTGACAGAGTATCACGAAGGAGATGTTGAAGATGAGGTTGCAGCAGCACAGTGGAGTATTCCAGCAACTAGTTCAGACACTAAGGAGATCGAAGATATACTGGACAGTCGTGTTGGCAGAAGCACAAGGAACAGGACATATGAAGAATATCTGGTCAAGTGGAAAGGACGGCCTGTTGAAGATTCATCATGGCTGACAAAGGAGGAGGTTAGCCATCTTGGTTTTCCTCTGCACACCTGAGTCGTGACAGGGTCACTTCTCAAATTACCCTGGGTGTCTGATGCAGGAGCATCCTAGGTGTAGGAGCAATCTTGCATCACCCAAAAATATTTCTGTTTTTGAATTCAATAAGGGCTACTTTGTGCAGAGCTACTATTTATGGAAAGTTACTATTTTTGGTAATTTTCATATGTGCTCAGAATGATCTAATTTCTTTCTTGGAGGTTCATTTTGGTCATATAAGTCTGCCAGTAAAGTTTCATTTCCAGATCAAGTGTATGTTGGAAGATATTGAAGATTTTCGGTATTGGCAGCAGGGTACAGAAACTTTGGACTCAGTTTTGAAGGCTTTAGAGGCCCCGGATGAGGTCAAAAATTTGGGTGATGAGCGCTTGCGTCGGTCAAGCCTGTAGAGCACTTCGTGGCATTTCCAAAATGGGGTTATAATAGCCGAGCGGGTCAACGGGTGATGACTTATGGTCTTCGGAAGTTGGGCCACCTAAAATGGCGAAAAATAATTTTCTTCAAAATTTTTGTTCGGGTTTCAAAGGTTATCTTGAGCCGACTATGATGTAATAAAATGTAAAATAAAATAATTCTAAGTTTGGTCGGCCTTATTGGCTAAAAATTTTGGAACCTTCCCAGGCGGTGGAAAATTGCCTATATAAGGAAGGCTGTATTATTGTTTTAGGCAGTTCAGAATAGTTCTGGGTAGTAGATCTGGGTATTGATTCGAGGCTTTGTCCTAAAGAATATTGTAAGGGAATGCCCATGTGGCTTTGCATATTGTAATTCTGAAAGTTTGTAATTCCACATTTGTGGAGATAATAAGAAGCCAATTTTCTGTTCTTTTATATTGTTGTCGTTTCTCTATTTCTGTTATGTGTTTGTAGTATTAAGGGGAGCACCCTTCATCATTTTAGCTTCTTCAAGTTTCATTATCTTGGCTATTAGAATATTATTTTCCTTGTTTATAAAATCCATAACAATCATATCATCAACACTGTTATTAATATTTTTGTCAAGTATTTCCTCACATAATTCATCAACAATATTATCTTTTCCTAAATCTGTAATAAGTGAATTTGACAAGTCTCCAATATTTTTGTTAGGTGTTTCATCCCTTTTTTCTTCCTCTTGAGGATGTTCAATGTTTAGGGATGGTTCAGCATTAATGCCTTTGTCTTCCTGAGTGTCGACTAACTCTTCCTCCTTTATTTTTTGGTTCGTTTCAGTCATAACTGTTCTAGCTAAGATGATTATTTGTTCCTCATATTTTTTGTTTACTTCAATTAGAGATTTCCTCTAATCTTGTGACCCAGAAGTGTTGTAAATCTATTTAATCAAATGAAAAAAAATCATATTAGTTTAAAACTTGAACAAGGTTTTCTTTATGAGGATTTATGGTTATGTATGTATCTATGTAGTATACATGGCTACATGTGTATACCTTACTACATTTTCCTCATTATGTAGTTATGTATACAATATACATGTGTGTATACATATGTATGATGTATACATGGCTACATTTATGGTTATGTATGTATCTGTAATCACCTAAAAATAGACAAGATCAATTCGAGTGAGCAGCCAAGGAAAAATCAAAGCAATAAAATCAAATCAAGGTAAAATTAAAGAAAAAATGCAATCAAGCCATAATCCAAATTTAATTGAAAATCAAAAGCCAATAAATCAATAAAAATCTAATCAATTTAAATCAAATCAACCCATTTAAAGGGTACACGTGGCTAAACAAATTAAGAAAATTTTAATTAATAAATCCTAATTTTCCCTCAACACCACATGGGAGGAAAATGCCTCAACCAATAGAATTTGAGGATCAAGCTCACATGGATCAAGCTCAAAATGAATCTCAATCACACATAAGGTGAGAGCATCACACATAAGGTGAGAGCATCTTGGCCATCCATCTATAAACTAAACGCATAAATCAATCAATAATCATCCACAAATCTGAGAATAGCATCAAACCTCTTACAATTTTGAGCTAGACAGGAAAATTTAGTACTAATTAAGGCTTAATTCACTTTGAAATTGAACTTTTAGTTTGTTTATCATTCAATTCTCATTTTAGAGCTGCTAATAATGGAAGCTTGCTAAGAGCTTTGCATTAGCAAATCTAAATAGAGGTCCGTAGAGTGCCTAATTGTCATTTATTTGCTTAAATAGCTTGATCTTTGTGGTAATTTAGTTATAATTTTTATTTATTTGCAATACTAACACTATGAAGGTGCTTTTCATAGTACACAAAATGGCAACCACCATGGGGCCCTGGGCTTCATTATTTTTAAATTTGGAGAAATCATATTTTTCTTGTATATTCTTGTGTTTTTCTTTGTTTTGCAAGTTTAGCAACGCAATTAATGGTTTCTGCAGCCCGTACAAGGTTTTCAACAATGCATTCAATTCTTGAAACATCACATCCACAACAAAGTTGTGTTCCTTTGTGTAGCCAAATAGCATATTTGATCTTTCTTGTATCTTGTCTTTAATTCTTTTAGCATGTATACCCTGACTACAGAGTGCTTCTAAAGGATTATGTTGTGTGTTTAATGTTTTCTTTAAGTGCATTTTCTTATTAAAATAGCACTTTCAATTTTTTATTTTGCGCATTTGAATTTTTCTGCAACGCTTCTAATATTTTTAACAACGCTTTAATTAATTTTGCAACACTTTTGACTGAATTTACATTTTGTAGAATTTAACTCTCGGGAAATGAATTTTCTTGTGGTTTCAGGATGATAGGTCACAAAAAAATAAAAAATCCAAAGACCAGATATAACAGAGAAGATAAAGCTTTGGCAAAATGAATTAAAATTGAGAACATAGCTAACATCAAGCATGTTTTGGAGAATTCATAGCAAGAAGGTGAGGTATATGAACGATATTTAATTTCAATTTCTACTTGTTTTCTTCATTTTTCTTGTTTGTGTTGATTAACTTTTCAAAGAGGGGGCAAAGAAAAGGGAACGATCGCCACTAGGTGAGTCAAAATCATAACAAAATCCATTAAAAATGCCCCTAGCCTTTGCTAGCTTCAAATCAGGTAAGCCTAAACTTGGTCAATTTTTACTTAAATTGTGGTCTTGTGATTTTTTCTAAAATCTAGTAATTAAACCAGGATAAAGGATAAATCAAGCATTTAATCAATAACTCCTTGTTTGTGGAGGAGAGTAGAAATACTCAATTATCATTAGTTAGTGGGTTGGGATAAATTGAACATTGTTAATTGTGCTTGGGAGGCAAGAATAGATAGGGATATTCTCTTCACCTCTTGGTGAATCAAACTCCTAAAACCTATTTCTTCAATCCATTTTATCGCTTTACAAATGAACATGCTAGATCTTTAGTGGGCTCGTCTCCTGAGATTTTCCTTAACAAGGCCTATGAGAGGGATAGCCCAAAGTGGGATAGAATTGCCTTTGGAATAATAATCCGACCCACTATAAAAAGAAATGCATGCATCCTTAATGGTATGTAACAAAATGATATTAAGCTTCAAACTTCCTCGAGTAGTCCTACGGGATTGCACAAAAATTTAATATATCGGTGGTGGGAAGCCTCCTAATTTTGGGGGGATGAAACTTAATGTCCATTTTGAACAGAATCTTGATTAAATACCTTGTTAACTTAGAAAGCCTACCTTGTAAAGCCATGCTTACGAACCATTTTTTAACTAGGTAGATTGCTTGGAGTTACTTTTCATGAAAAACCTGTGATAACATTCTTACATATTCAAATAATTTTTTGTGTAAAGGGTTTAAAAAGAACAAGTGTATTTTTGGTTTCTTTGTTTGAAGATACATAGAACAAATGAGAGATATCCATTTTTCAAAATCATCTTATACTTTTAATATCTTCATAAAAAGAACAATCACCAAGTTTGGGAAAATCAGTTTCAAGTCAAACCTTTGTTGATGCCGATTTCTACACGATCTCATAAACTTAAACTATTTTTACAAGAAGATGACACTTGCATAGCAAGAGAGATCCCCGAATTTGAATCTCAAACTTCTTTCATAAATCACAACCTAGGGGATAGTCTCCCAAACCTTTTTGAAAAGAGAGTTGACCAAATGGATAGAGACGCAACAAATCATGATTACCTTCATGGGGGCTACCATGAAGAGAAAGGAAAAAACAATCATGAAAACATTAACCAAGAAAACCATGAGCCTAAAGAAACAATTGAAGACAAAGCCAATAGGGCAGCTCAAGATCTCAATTTCCTTGAAGTTATGGATAAACTTATAGAGAGAAATAGGGAAAGATATTTCCTTAATTTAGCCCAAGCGGGGATGAAAATTCCTCATGACTATGATGTTTCCACACTTGGGAAAGATGGGGAAGAGGATAGTCCTATAGGTGCTATGAATAAACAATTGAAAATGTTTCAAGCACAAATCGATACAATGAAGAAAGTAGCCAAACCTACGCCATTTTCCATTGAGGCTTTATGCCCATTTCCCTTTGATAAGAGCTTGGTTATGGCACCTTTCCCACTAAATGTGGTCTTCCCCAAATATGAAAAATACATGGGTAAATCAGACCCACAAGACCATCTTAGATAATTTTGTGCTCTAAGTATTGAATTCATGCACGACACAGCCTACTTAATGAGGTTTTTTTTGAGAAGTTTAGGAGGCCAAGCCATGGAATGGTTCTCAAAACTTCCACAAGGGATTAAAACATTTGAGGAATTAGCTTCAAAATGCATGACTCATTATTCCTATAACATCGAGCATGAAATCACCATGCTTAATCTATGCGATACTAAAGAACGAGATGGTGAGTCTTTCTAGGGTTTCTCCAAAGGTGGAGAACATTCTTTGCATGATATCCACAAAGCATACCTGAAAAAGAAAAGATGGAAATATTTATAAATAATCTAAATATGGTGATGAAATATAGGCTCCAACTTTAGTGTTCCCTACATTTGAAAAGATCATAAAAAATGGGATCAAAATTGAAGAAGTGTTGGTTAAAAGAGGGGAAATCAAGTTATTCAAAGATAATAAACCCTATACCAACACCAATAACAATCATAACTTATCTAATTATAATACTAATAAAGGATCCAACAATCACAATGATAAACCAAGACTATGGTTGAAAAACACCAATAAAAATTGTGTGAATGATGGAGTTATGGAAGCACACAACTTGAAGGCTACTCCCTTTAATTTATCAAGTGGATCAAATCCAACGTATAATGTCAACCAAATGACCAAAGCTTCTTATAATAACAACACTAACAACAATTCTAACAACAAAAACAACAATCCCTTCAATAATAAAAATATTAATAAGCCTAAACAATTCTTTTCCACATATCAGAAAAGGAAATTCACATTTTTAGGTGAACCTTTGAAAATGCATTAAAGACTTTAGTGGCCAAAAAAAACATTATTCTAATTGAATCAAGGCCATAAGAGCCACAAGTCAAGCCAACATGGTGGAATGATTCTTATCATTGTGAATATCATCACAAAAAAGGACATAAAAAGAATGAATGTATAAAATTAAAACACCTTGTCCGAGATCTAATCGATGATGGAACCATAAAAGTGGAAGGGCCTCAAAATAATAAGGACCATATGGCTTTCACAAACCTTTTCTTAAACCATGAAAAGGGAGAATCATCAAATACCAATCACAATAGCAAAAGGGGTAATGAAAAGGTTAACTTTTCCCACACTTATGATAACACTATTAATGCCTTAAGTAGTGATGAAAACACTATAAATGTGATTGTGGTAAAAGAAAAGCCAAGGGAAGCAACATCTAATGTTGTAACTAGGGGGAGAGCATCAAAGATCAATATATAAGGGGGTGCCCCAAGAATTATCTTACCTAATGAAACATCATCTTCATCTTTAAAACAATATAATTTGATGGATCAATTACAAAGAACCCCTGCTCAAATTTCTATCCTAGAATTGCTCAAACTTTCACCAAATCATAAGGAAATTTTAGAAAAATCCCTTGTGGAGACTAATGTTCCTTTGAATTTGGATGTGGATAAATTCCAAAATATGGTAGGTCATCTTGTAGTACCCCATTGTCTATCCTTCTCATAACAAGATTATATGTCCTTAAACCACCCACAAAATATGCCTTTGCATATAGAGGTTTTGATCCAAGAGCATAGAGTGAAGAGAGTCCTCATTGATGGGGGATCCGACCTAAATATTTGTACCTTAAACTTGGTTAAAGCCTTAGGATTTTCTAAGGAAGATATTGACCCAAAGAAGAAAATAACCATTAAAGCTTACGATGATGAAGAAAGAGCCTCTAAAGATGTCATAGTACTCTCCATTCGAGTTGGTCCAATGTTAAAAGAGACCATTTTCCAAGTCCTTGACCTCAAATTGACCTATAATATCTTATTAGGAAGGCCATGGATCCACGGAATGCAGGCAATGCTTTTGACATATCATCAATGCCTCAAATTTCCATACATAGGACAAGAAGTCATGGTAAGTGGGGATTCAAATCCTTTCCAATATTGCAATAACATGAAACCTATAAATGACTCCTTAGTCCCACATAATGTAGAAGGATCTATTTCCCAAAGAATAGAACAAGGAAAAAGTTCAAAAGATCTTCCATCTTTGAAAGGAAAAGAAAAGGTAGAAAAAGAAAGTGTCGTTGCTGAAAATAATCAAATTTCCATTAACTTGACTACATCGGCTAGGTGAAAAAAAAGAAGACCAAGAAAGATCTATTCAAATTTACACCAAGGATGCCCATTATCAAAAGATGGATCACATGATGAGGAATTTAGAGAAGTAATACCCAGTCAAACAGAGAGGTGTAGGTGAATACTCCTTATCTATGATGGATCTAACCTTATCTCCCAAATCCCATGGAAGACCGTCTAGCCTACATATACCCATAAATATAATGACCACTTTGTAAGGGTAAGTACTTCTTCTTCCATGGATGAAGAAGATAATGAAATCTCAAATTGGCTATATAAGGATGAGGAATCAAGTGCCCATGAAAAATGCATTCAAAACATAAGCATTCTCTCTCATCAATATGGAAAGAGATTTCAAATAATGCAGAAGATGGGATATAAAGGACAAGGGCCTTTACGTACAAGAAATTAAGGACTAATTGAATCCATTGAAATGTCATGGAGAGATAGTAAGGATAAAACTAGATTGGGGTGCCTTGAACAAGGTTACACTCAAAAGAAACATCCCTTGGTTTATGATCAAATCTTGGAACTAGGTTCCCAAAGTGATGAAAATTCAAACAATTGGGAATGGGATTCATTTTCAAGTGAATCTTTCCAAGACAAAGAGGTTGATGTCATCCATACTTATACTCCTAGCAAGGGAAAAGAAAAAACTTCAAGATCTTAAATTAGAATCAAGCTTTAAGTTCTAGCCAAGAGGTCTTATATAATGTGCCTAGTCAAGAAGTCAAAGAAAATCAATGGATAGGAGATCCTTATGTTACATCATGGAGACCTACTATAGAGGGATCTAACCCTACATTTAACCCAAGATATTTTTACCCATTAGAAATCCAAGAGGATTCAAGTGAGGAATATTTTGACTCTAGTTCTCTAGAACACCTAGAAGAGGCACATATCATAGATCTAAGTGATACAATGTTTGAACCTTCCAATGAGATCATGTCCTTAAACCCTATCAAGCCAAACCAAAACATTGATCCATTGTCCCTTGTCTATCCAGATCTCATTGAATGGGATTCCATCAAACCTACCATCATCCCCATATTATTGAATGATAACTTGGTGTCACAATACCTCAATGCAGTTGAACCTTCTTCTACCATGGAATATCAAGAAGTGACTAAGGGAAGTATCCAACCTTTTAGCTCAGTTAAAAGTGAAAAAATAAATAAAAAATGGAAAGAATCTAATCTTGAAAACAACATTGTGGCAACATTAGATCAAAAAGAGAAAGAAATAAAGAGCATTTCCAAAGGTGACAACCCAACAAAGCCACCTAAGGAAGAAGGGCTGGATACTTTTCCCGAACACTATGAAGAAAGATCACCTATCCTAATTGAACCAATGAAGAAAGTAAACATTGGGTTAGAATCAGAACCAAGGATAATCCATTTAGAGGCATCCCTATCAAGTAAGGAAATAGATGAATTCATAAAAAAATTCAAAGAAAGAAAAATCAATTTTGCATGGTCATACGATGATATGCCTAGACTAGATCTATATCTAACCATGCATCATTTCCATATCAAAGAGAGAGCAAGGCCAGTAAAAAAAAAACTAAGAAAGATGCATCCACACATAGCACTGCTTGTGAAAGTGAAGTTAGAGAAATTACTAAAAGTGGGGTTCATAAGAGTCCTTGATTATGCCGAGTGGATTTCAAATATTGTGCTTGTTTCCAAAGTAGACAATTCTATCATAATTTGCACGAACTTTAGAGATCTTAATCTTGCATGTCTAAAAGATGATTTTCCTCTACCAAGCATAGATGCCATCATAGATCTAACAACATGACATTCAATGTTCTCACTTATGGATGGGTTTAGTGGCTATAATCAAGTTAAGATAGCACCTAAGGATCAAGACAAAACAACATTGACATGCGCATGGGGAAAATTTTGCTAGAATTTTATGCCCTTTGGTCTCAAGAATGCTGGAGTCACATATCAAAGAGTCATGACAACCATATTTCATGACATGATTCAAAAGTTGCTAGAAGACTATGTAGATGACATCCATGCTAAATCCCACTCAAGGAAGGAACATATACCCATCTTAGAAATAATATTTACAAGATTGGAGAAATTCAAAGTAAGGTTAAATCCAAAAAAATGTGCATTCGGTGCACGATCAAGAAAGCCATTAGGATATATAGTTTCATCCAAAGGAATAGAGGTAGACACAGCCAAAGTAAAGGCAATCATGGAAATGGGGGGCACCTTGAAACATAAGTCAAATGAGACCCCTTCAAGGCAGGATTCAATCCATTAGAGATTCATCTCCCAATTAGCAAAAAAGTGCCACAATTTTACTCAACTCCTTCACAAGGACATAGTATTCAAATGAGATAAAAAATGTGAAGAAGCATTCACACTATTGAAAAATTAACTAATTAATCCACCTACTTTGATGCTGCCAATAAGAGGAAAGCCCTTAATTTTATACATCTCAGTGACAGAACATGCATTAGGGGTACTCTTGGTTCAAGAGGATGAAGTTGGAAAGGAAAAGGCCATATACTACATAAGTAGAACATTGGTAAAGTATGAGTTGAACTACACATTTATTGAATGAGAATGTTTGACCATAGTGTTTTCTTCCCAAAAAATATGCCATTATATTTTATCTCACAAAATCTGACTCGTATCAAAAATTGATCCTTTGAAATACCTTCTCAACAAAAAAGCCTAAAATGGAATATTCGCCAAATGGGTCATGATTCTAAGTGAGTTTGACATATATTATGTGGATCGAAAATATATCAAATGCCAAGTAATAGATGATGAGCTAGTAGAGTCACCTTTACAAGATGAACATCTAATCCAAGTAGAATTTACAAATTCTAAAATAATTAATGTTGAAGCAAAAACCTAGAAATTATATTTTGATAGTTCATATACATAACATGCGTCAGGAGCAGGGATACTATTAATTAATCCTCAAGGGTCCATAATTCCAAAATCATATAAGATATTATTTCCATGCACAAATAATATAGTTGAGTATGAAGCATTGGTCATCGGCATAAAGTTAGCATTAGAATGGAAAGTAACAGAGCTACACATCTATGGAGATTCCTAACTGGCTATTAATCAAATCAATGATGCTCGCATCAAACTAAAGATGATAAGTTGATACCCTACAATAACATGATTGAGAATCTCAAGAATACTTCACTCTAATCACATTTGAGTAGGTGCAAAGAGATAAGAATAAAGCAGCAGATGCAATGGCTACATTAGCATCACTTCTCCAAATGTTAGATCAAAGTGCCAGATATGAATTCCTGGTAGAAGAAGTCGGACAATCCATATTTGACCCTTCCCATCCTCACACCATTCTTTTACTAATGGGACATGACTCACCCTGGTATGAAGCCATTCACACATACTTAAAAGACCAAATCTTACCTATGGACCAAACTATAAATCAAAAGAAAAGTTTTATATGAAAATCCTCTCGCTATACCCTGGTATCTGACACGTTGTATTGCAAGAGCCTAGATGGAATTCTTTTGATGTGTCTAGAGAAAGAGGAATCAAGCATAGCCTTACAAGAAATCCACTAAGGAATTTGTGGGTCACATTCAAATGGTTTAACCCTAGATAAGAAACTTCTTAGGATAGGATATTTTTGGCCTTTTATGGAAAAAGACACTTGTCACTTTGCAAAAACTTTTCATAAATATTAGTACTATGGGAACTTAATCCATGTGACAACACAATAACTCCATCCTATGACTACACCTTGTCCCTTTTATCAATGGGGTTTGGATTTGATAGGTATGATTTATCCACCATCTTCAAATGGTCATAAATTCATCATTACAATAATGAAATATTTTACCAAATGGGTGGAAGTTGTACCTTTATCCACTGCCACATGAAAGCAAATATCTATGTTCATCTCAAATCACATAATTTGTAGATATGGTGTTCCTCATTCCATTATAACGGATAATGCAAAACATTTCAAGAACAAGGAATTGAAAGAATTATGTACAAAATTTCATGTGGTACACCACTCATCTTCAATATACTACCCACAAGGTAATGGAAAAGAAGAAGCTACAAATAAGAAAATCTTAAAAATATTGAAGAGGACCATGGATAATTCAGGTAGATATTTTTATATTCAAATAAACCCTACTCTATGGGCTTATAGGACAAGTATCAAAACACCAATAGGAGCTACACCATTCTCACTAGTTTATGGAATAAAAGTAGTTTTCCCTTTGGAGGTAGAAATTCTATCTTTAAGAGTCTCATTGCACTAAGTGAACAAGACTATAGAGTTTCTAGGTCGCATGAATTGGAGCTACTAGATGAAAGACAACAAAAATATTTTGACCAATTAAAATTGTATCAGAATCGAATGTCAAGGAGCTATAACAAGCACATCAAAATAAGGACATTCCAAATAGGTGATCTTGTATTGCAAGAAAACCCTAAAAATCTAGCAGAAAGAGAGAAGAAAGGAAAATGGGAAGCAAACTAGATAGGACCTTTTTTTATCACCTCTTCTTTTGGAATTGACACCTATAAACTAGCTTATTGTGAAGGAGAAGAGTTGTAAGAACTTATCAATAGTATACACCTAAAAAGGTTCTACACATGAAGAAATTGAAAGGGTATAAAGAAAAGGAGTATCAGAAAATTAGATGAGAAAGCATCCTATTTATTGTACATAGTCAAAAGAGATCCTGAAAAATTCAAAAACATTGAAAAATAGAAAAGAGAAAACAAATTAAAAAAAGATAAAAGATAAAAAATGGTGGAAAATTAAGCATGAAGAAATCCAAAAACATTCAGAAAATGATCCTCAAAAAGATATTATCTTGGTGAAAAACTAGAAAATAGGCACCTTGATGATATGGAAATACAAAAAGAAATGAAAAAAAGAGAATTAAAAAGTTCCTCTGTGAAAATGTAGCAAATAGGCACCGTGGTAGAAAAATACAAAAAAAAAGGGGAAAAAGCTTGAAAAATAGAAAAAGAGAAAATCCATTCAATTAGTGAAAACCTAGTAAACAGGCACCATTGAAAGTCCAAGTTAGTCTCATGCCTAGTCATCATCCTTGTAAATATTGCATTTGCCAACATTTGTATATATAGCATAATAAAACCCCACAGTTGCATTTGCGAGTACCTAAAGCTTTTGTCACTAATCTACAAAATTTCCTAAGTCCAACAGACATAATCACATCAAACTATGGGCAATAATCTATTCTGAATGAGGAAGGATTCATCAAAGCAAACATCAATCTAACACCAAATCAATTCATCAACACACAAGTGAAACACTTACAGAATCACATCTTAAATCCTAATATCAATCAAATGAACACAAAATTTTGATCCAAGATCTCACAAAGACCTCACCTTTATCAAGATTAAAAGTATGAAATGGATGGAGCAATACTTGAAATATGGATTTGAAAAATAGTGTAAATTTTTAAGTAATTACTTGATTGATGAAGTCATGTCTTTCTAGCAAATCGATGAAAGTTTTTAAACTAGACAAGCCATGATGAGAGAAAGATATTTTATTGATTTATGAATTAGTGTCTTAAGGTCAAATTTTTAAAGTATGTATCATATATCTAAGGATATGATCATCAAAGAATCATTGAGGACATGTACATATGGAAAAACCAAGATCTTTATTTGTTTACGCAACAGGATATCTTAGATGTTTTGATTTTAAATATCATAATACCAAAATCCACTTGCAACATAGAATCCGATGAAATTGGTATTCATACTCTCATGATTGATTTCAATCAGTGATATTTGTACCAAGGGTGGGAAGGCAACATGGAAAGGAAAGAGGTATTCATATCATCATGGGTGAACCAATGATGGTTGTACTAATTTCAGGTTTCAAAACTGCTCAATGATGAATATAAGCTCCTAAATTTGTGAATAGTGATAGCTAGCTACATCCATCTTTGATTAAATGCATTTAACTTGTTTGTCTTTCCTAGCTCAAAAAGTGGATTTTAGAAAAGAGAAAAAGAAAAGGGGGTGGAGTTAATCAAAAATCAAAAGTTCAACAAAAAATGTATGTGATAGAGTGTGTTGTAAATCAAAACCAAAAATAAAGGTGCTTGCATTAGATTAACTGCATTTTTAAATTAGGTTAAATTTGTTAGAAATAGGGAATACTGAGAGGGGGGATGAATCAATATTCTGCAAACTTTTACTTTTTCCCAATTATGGATATAACAAATTATCTTGATACATGCATAACATAGTAAACTAAAGAATGGGCATAATAGTAAAGCAAATGAACTCATAACACATTGTTTGTTCTCAAGGAAACCTTGGCCAAGGGAAAACCCCGGTGGGGATGGTACCCACAAATATTAACTAATCAAAAGTATCCTATTAAGTATGTTGACCCTGTTAGGAGCCTATTACATGCATATAGTGTCTTAGTCCTGATTAAGGGACTTTAGGCCTTGTTAGAAGCCTCAACCCTGCTAAGAGTTGGTAGTGCAAAAATGATTACTAGATGAGCCCACTGCCTAAACAAGTAATGTACAATGATTACTGATTAAAAAATATGGCAAGTTACTTAACCTTATGCTTCTTTCTTTTCTTTCACAACTTCGCACTAATATCTTTTCACTTGCTCTTCACCTTTTTCATATATATATACATTTCATTACATCATTACATCTTTATACAAGTTATTAAGGCTAATAACTCTTATAGTCAGCTTGACAAAGGCATTATAAAAAATACATATTTACCCAAGGTTTAACATCTAGAATGTTTTCCCTTTATATTGTTAAGACATTATTTTGATAAACAGAATAATCCCTTAACTCTTTACCAATTTTGTCTTCATATTCTGTCCTATCGGCTTGACACTATCTCAAGTAAAACTGTCATAACTTCTTTCGTACATGC
Organism: Chamaecyparis obtusa; assembly: GCA_027943335.1. Lineage (NCBI taxonomy): Eukaryota > Viridiplantae > Streptophyta > Pinopsida > Cupressales > Cupressaceae > Chamaecyparis > Chamaecyparis obtusa. The sequence goes on along the minus strand of BSBK01012505.1, from coordinate 118,218 downwards.
CATACTAACTTGCACTCTTAGGTGAGTCTTCTATAGTCATCATAGTATCTATGTTCAAGTGAAAAAGCACTGAACTTACTCCAATCATCATCACTAATCAAAACTATCTCCGGGTACACTGGGAAAAAATAGTCTCACACTTAGACAATTTTGCTTTACGCTCTATCATACTTTTTCTCTGTCATCTGTGATCTTCATATAGATCATATGTTTCCATAATGACAAAATATAAGTATGTAACTTATCCTAATTTCCAACAATCTCCCCCTTTGTCATTGGTGGCAACATATGAGAAAATTGGCTAAGTCTTAATACTTCAAAAACTCAAAATTGTGGCCATAACAAAAAGTATATATTCACTGCCCTTATAACTCCATATATCTTATCTATATTCTATACTCCCCCTAAGAATATACATCCTTATCATATATATCAATTTTCGTCTATATATATCTCCCCCTTTGACAATAATGACAAAAAAAAGGTGCCAAAACTATGTTCAAACAAAAATGTGTATACCTTGATTCAATATTGCAAAGTTGGTAGGCTTGCAACACAATCTACAAAATTTATTTTGATGCTCTGTATCTCCTTCTGCCATGCCTTCTTAATGGATTATGCAACACTGAGTAGTGCACACAATCGCAGGCTTGAAGGTTTACAAAACTAAACTTTTGAAAAGATGTCTTCGATAAAAGAGATTCTTCCAATTGTCCTTCAACAATACTTAACTTAAAGGAAATGTGCTCTCTTAGAAGAGAGAACATTTTTAGTTTCCTGTCCCTGTCATCATATAGAATCCTTATTTCATCATTAATCTTGTTGATTCTCTTCTCAATGTACAATATCTTTATATTGGGGCTGGCTAGAAGATTTACCTTTGTCTAAATCTCTGCTTTAGCCTTAATCTTCTGAATTTCTTCTGATACAAGATTCTTAGATTTTGTACACTGAATGTACAAAGTTTTACCTCTATCCAAGTTCCTTCTTAAGTCTTTTATACAAATATCAAGACTGTTAATATCATTTCTGATATTTTGACTCATGTCTAGAAGTAATTTGGCCTCATAGGTTTCTTGTGCCTTAACTTTAGCTATGTCTGATAAGTTAGTAAACTCATCATCAAATGCATTCATAACTTTCTTAGCTCTTTCAAGAGGGTCTGCCTCTGCTATCTAGTTTTTTACAACACTTTGTAACTTCTCTGTTATTTCTATTAGTGATACTTCAAGGCTTTTCACCTTCTTATTCTTCCCAATTATCTTGTTCAGAGATGTGATCAATTCCATCTAATCATCATCATCAACTTCTTTTCCAAAGCTCTCAAATATAGATCCAATAGGTGATTTTTTTGCAGTCTCAAGTGTAAGACTGATTTTTTCTTGACTAGGAGCTTCTACTTATTTTTGAACTTCTGCACTTTCTTGTTTCTTTGTTTCCTTTTCTTCTTAAATCCTTGTATCTTTCTTCTCTTCTTCTCTAGCACTATCCTACTTTTCAAAAGCCGAATTGTCAACAATGTTTTCAAGATTCTTTAAAATGTTATCATCACTGTCTAAAGTGATCTTAGTTCCTTCCACATGCATTGACTCATCTTCAATGTTTATAGCTGGTGGAGAGGGAATTCTCTAATGTTTATCTTCCTTATCTTGCTTTGTTTGTCCTATTGCACTTGAGTGTCTTTCAACACTAGATGTCATTACCTTGACTATTGCTTGTTATGTTTCTTTGTTGATCTCTTCATAATTTCTCCCATAATCTGAATGGTTCTTCTCTTTGTTCTCAGATGGGTGTTTAGTTCTTTCATGATCTCCTTGAAATGTTCTTCATCTTTAACATCACATAATTTTCTTACAAGATTTTCTTTGATTTTATTGTCTTCTTTTGTTTCTCTTTTCTTCATGTTGACTAATTTCTCATATATATCATCAGGTATCTTGCCCTGAATTGTGTCAAACATCTTATCTAATAGTATCATGTGTCTCACAACTGCATTTTCAAGATTCAATCTTTCTAAATAATTGTAAAGGTCATAATACTTGTTCATCTTAGAAAAGTCTCCATCTTATATGATTTGTTCATTCACTTTTTCAATCTTTGGTTTCCATGTTTTCTTTTTTACCGAGGTTTCTTCATCATCTTTTATTTCTGCTATCTTCCTCTATACTGGTGGTACTAATGTTTTCTACCTTTTTCCTGGTCCAGCAACAATTTCTTTCACTCTTTTCCCTGGTGGAGTTGTGGTTGATCTAGTAGATTTCCTAACATCTTGTTCTTCTTGCTCTAATTTCACTTTATACTACAAATTTCTAGTTTCAATTGCTAATAAGGGTGAGACAGATAAGACTTTCTTTTGTCTTATGTCTCTGATGTCTATTGTTGTCTGCTTAACAATTATAAATTCTTGTTTTGTCATCCCTGTGTTGTTCAGAATCTTCTTTATTGTACTTTACACTCTCTTCTTAGACTATTTTTCTTCTAAGATAGACTTTGTGGAGTGAATTTCTCCTCAAAAGTGCCAAATCTATTTCTATGTATATCCAATTTTCTTTTAAGCAACCTATTCACATACTCTTATGTTTCAGTTTCAGAAATTTCATAGCCAAGAAGGTCTATGAATTATACTCTAGGTTCTACTACTTCAATGAATGTAAAGTTAGTATCAACCATAAAACATATCTCATTCTTATATTTTTCAACTAAAGACTATGGAATCCTTGATCTGCTTTTCATTAAATTCTGAAATGTTTTAATTACCAATACTGCAATCTCATTGACCTTTTCAATAAGATGTCTCATGTATACATTTTTAATCCTTTCCATTGTGATTTTACCATCATTCCAATCATCACCAATAGTGTAAGGGAATCTTCTTGCCAAATGGAAAAACATATAAGTGATCAATGATGAGAATCTAAATTGAGAGTTCTTAGTCTTCTTTATCTTTTCCAAGTTCTCAAATAGCTGAATTCTCAAAATTTCAGACATGTCAACTTGAACTTTGTCAACACACATTAAGTAAGCTACATGTATCATTCCTGCTACCATGTCATCTTCTCTTGATTTTGCACAAAACTTAGCTGTAAGGATCTTGCACAAATACCTAACATCATCCTATTGTATCTTTCTAATCACTATACCTCTGCCATTGTAAGATGATTTTCTGTTGTCTATTACTATTTTTCTCATGTCCTTCTCATTCAATGGTATGACTCTAGTTTTAGATAAACCAATTACTTCATGAATTAGGTCAGCTATGATATCTATCACTTTTTCATATAACCAAAACTTTCCATTGTGAATTCTACTTAGGATTATCTTAGTACATTCTTCATCGTCAAACTCATACTATAAGGAATACTTTATGATTTCATTATCTTTCAAGTGTTCAAACCCTACTCTCAATGACATATCTTGATTGTAAAGCTTTTCATATTCTTTGGTAAAGTTACTATCATTGATGGTTTCAACTTTGTATCCCAAATAACTTCTAACATTCTCTAAGTGTAGAACTCTATCTAGTACGGATGATAAAGCTAATTTAGGGTCTTCCTCCAAGGGTTCTACTGGTTCCCTTTTGATATTAGATCTATTCTTATCTCTTACATTGTGAATTAATGAAACATCCATGACTTCTAGAAATTCTCTAATTGATTATAAATTTTCTTAATAAAATACCTCGATTATGCGATTTAGGGCTTGCATAGATTTGGTACAAAAAATCCTTCACCAAATCCTTGCAAACTACTTTCAATCACTGCTCTTTTGATCTCCTTAGCACTTCTATTTGCCTTAACGATCAAATAATACTGATCATAACCTTTTAACCTTTCAATCTCACAAAAATCTAACATCACATTCAATTCCTTTGTCGCTTCTTTCCAAAAAGTTATTTCTGCTTACCTGCAAAACTTAAAACTTCTTGCGATCTCGCATAACATCATATTATCTTATGTGCTCTTAACCATAGCATCAATACATCATATACTACCTTGCATTAACTACGAAAGACTCAATTCATCTTATACTAACTTCTACACTATCCTAAGTTCCTATTCTACTGTATTTTCATGGATTAAGTACTTTTAGATGGGTTAGGTAGAGATTCACTCTTACCATTTGATACTTCACCTTTTTGATTTCCTTCAGTGCTGAGTGTGTCTCCTTGATCCATGGCTTTAACAAAGTTCACTTCTTCCAAATTACTACAGCATCCTCTTTGACTGTTATTTGTATTTTCATTTCTCATTGCTCTCTCATACTTGTTCTTTGTCATCTGTGATCTTCATATAGATCATGTTGCCATAATGACAACATCTAAGTATCTAACTCAGCCTAATTTCCAACAACATTTAGATTCATCTCATTCTTTGTAATATCACATCCATTTAGGGCTTTAACCAAGCATTAGGTTACATTCATTCTAAATGAAATCATTGAATTATCATTATAGTTCATATCATTAATATTTATTAAATTGCATTTGTATTAGTTTGCATTCATTGTAGATCATTCCATCTAGTCATCATTCATTATTATTATGGTTCATATCATTAAGGTCATATCATTAAGGTCATTAAATTACTTTGCATTAGTTTGCATTCATTTTAATTCTCTTCATTTAGTTGTATTAATTACATCATTTCAAATTCATCATTATAACATTATTAATTGCATTGCATTAAATTCATTCTAAAACATTGCATTTAAAGTCAATATCCCATTAGTACATTGCATTTTTCTATAGATGCATTCATCAAGGTTCATTACATTTAAACATTGAATTATATTAAAAAATAAGTGTATTAGGTCATTGCAGTTACATCTAGATCATGATTAATCCATCTATCATTTATATCACCTTTCATTACATATATCATTAGTCATTAAATCATCAAAATCTATACATCATATAAGTGCATTCATTACATTTACATCTCATTTTGCATCCATCGCATTACATTGCATTATCCATAATGTCATCTGAATTACATCCATAACATCATCACATAGAATTAATCATTAGACCATTACATATTCATCATTATACATCATCATAGATTACACCATATAATAAAGGCATACATCTAATCTATGTCATAAATAAAACAAACATTTTTGCATCAATAGGAGCATAAACATGGGCATTCATATCATAAATTGCATTTGAAAAGCATGAAAATAAAGCATGTAGAGATAGAATCATATGGATCTCCATATCATGTAAAGCACCTAAAAAAAAAGACCAACACATAATGACATCATATAGAGTAAATATATCAATGAATATCAGAGTCCATGGTATCATCAAATTCCATCAGAATATGTGAATCAAAGTCCATCAAACATAACCAGTATCGATCATAAATAAATATCATCTAATAAAATAATATGTGTCCAATATCTTGATAATCATCATAATATACAAAAGAATGGATTAGTCATATAAGCATCAACTTCCAAAACCACTAGCACCATCAGGACTAGGGCTAGTATTAGGACCCTAACTCAAGCTTTCCTATAGCCTGTGCTGACTCATGGTAGCCATAAAGGTCTACATCATGCTTCCTAGCTGACTAACCTACTACCTAATTTCTAAAACATCAGACTGTAAAGCCTGAACATCAGAAGTTGATGTTGGAACCTCAATAGGAGGAACCTGTGTAGGAAGAGCATGTGGAGGTGTTTGTGTAGGAGGAGCCTACACAGGAGGAGCTTGTGGTGGAGCCATATAAGAAGATAGAATCAAAGAAGAGGGAAGAACAAAAGAAGATGGTATAGAAGAAGAAGATCGCATATGTGAAGGAAGAGGACCCTATGGAGGAGGAGGTGCGAGAGGTGCTTGTGCCTGATCCAAAATAATCTATGCCACGTATGCATCAACATCAGGCACAACCTAGGGGAATACCCTACAATGCAATGGTAAGTTTTGAGCCTCTCATTTGGGAGGTCTTGGGTTCAAGTCTTCTTGAGCCCCATGTTGATCTTGGCTTCGACCTATTACCTATAAAATAAAATAAAAACATCAGGCACAACTTGTGCACCAACCTTCCTATACACATGCACTCTATGCTAACCCCATCTGGCTAGTCTATCAACCTGAACCAGATGGAGTGCTCTAAATGGACCACCCCTCACCCTCACCCACCCACACCTCTATTAGGAATAGTCCCAAGGGATAACTAAGAGGGGGGGCGTGAATCAATTATCTACAAGTTTCAATTCTTTATCCAATTAGTTATACTTAAACATAAAGCATAAACACAATGAAAGAACACTTGAACACAACACAATATTTTGGTTATGGGAAACCCAAATAGGTAAAAACCCTGGTGGGAATTGACACCCACTAATATTTTGCACTAGTGTATAATGATCCATGTTAGAAGATCCTTTACCCTATTAGGAGTAGCTTTACAATATATTAAGTATAGTAGACCTGGTCAAGGGTCAGACCCTATTAGGAGTCTTTTACAATTATCCCTGTTAGGGGAGATGATGCACTGTCCAAGAGCTCATTGCTCAAATGGGTGAAGGTGTCAACCTTCTGAATAATAGATACACATTATATCTGGATTTTGGTGAACTATGCTTTGACCTACTTGTCTAGATTAGTTCCAATGTATAGAACAAGTATTCTACTTGGTCACATAGACCTTCTTGATGCAGTGCAAGGCAGGAGGATCCCTAATGGAGATGTCCTAGCCCCCAGTAGATAACCACACAATAGAATATAATAACAATACAGAGATATAGATCCACGCAATGCCAATACTCATAATAGAATCATCATATTTTCATCCAACATGCCCGACTGTAAGGCCTTCTGGGTTACGGCCAAATACAATGCAATTACAATAGAAACTCCACAAGATCTTGTAAGATCCAAACCAAACCCTAGCTAGCCCAGATCCACACACTGGTAGGAACCCCCAAGGAAGATCTAAACTTGTGCTCGCAAGCCCACCAAGCAATCTCCTTGTTTCCCAAGCCGCAGCTACTAGCTCTCCTCAAAACTCACTCCACATCCACATCCTCTTCTCCCCAATGGATGAATGACTGCCTAAAGACTTCCCCCACAACCTCTACTTATACCAATCTAAGCCACAGGTCAGCCCTAAATATAAATTAAATACAAATACCGAAATTAAATGCCACAAGTCGGCCAACAACAACAATTAAATTCCCAAAATAGATGTCTTAGTAAAATTGCGATATCTCCTAGCTCCGTATGAATTAGAACTCATGCTTCAAACCATAGGTAGAAATATAGACCCTCTTCAATCCCTGAAATTTTCAGCCTCTAACTCTTTATGGAAAATTACTTATACATCCTTCAATAGGCACCAAATTCCTAAGCAAGGCCGAGCTCCCCAAGGCCATGCTGAGCAACCAAGACCATGCCAAGTTCCATTAAATACATCAAATCCAATTAACAAAGACCCAAGTAGGTTTATCCAATTCTACCAAACCCCTCACACATGAAAATAAGTCCACACAACTCCATCAAATCTCCCAAACATGCAGGATAGCCAACTACCCTGGGATGCTCCTGCATCAGACTCCCCAGGTGCGAAAAGAAGTATGCCTCATACTTTGATGCCAGATGAAATATCTGCAACTATCTTCATCTTTACCAAAGGCTTCCACTCTAACAGGGACAATAGAACCAACATGCAAATCATCCAAATCTGCATCCATCTGTCAACCACTAGAATCTCAACCATCCAATCAACATGCTCACTCCCAGGAACAAACTGAACATAGTGCCTCACCAACATTCTCTGTAGCTGGTCACTACCAACAACAACAATATCCTCGAACATGAAATCTATGTCACCAACATGTAAGCTCAAATCCACAATAGGAGCAACATGTAAATCCTCAACCATGTCAACCACCAACAGGTTCACATCAGGAACATACAGATCCGTAGTATCATGTAGATCCTCAACCACATCAACAACTAGTGAATCCACACCAACAACATCCATATCACCAACATATGGATCATCATCCTTAGCAACCTGATTATCCACAACCAAGTGCTCCACAATTTCCATGTCAGACTCAACCAACTGATCATGAAAACCAACCTCAATCACAGCATCAACAAGGTTAGGAAGCTCCATAGAAACATCCACAAGTTTCTCCGCAGGTTCCGCATCAGCCTCCACACACTGATCAACAAAACCAACTTCCATCTCGACCTTGCTATGCCCTCTTCTCTCTCGAACAAGTCTTCTAACTGGCCAAACAACTCGCTTCCTGATCGGTAGACTCCAGCTCCATGGATTCAAGATCTCTTGAACTCTCTTACGAAATTTATCCAGAGATGGATCACTCTCAACCATCCCTTCCTTAACTTGATTATTCCATCTAGCTTCCAACCGAGCACAACTCTTTGAAATATTCCTCTCCACCACATCATGGAGTTTTGCAATCATCTCAGGGTCCAATCTTCTTAGAGCCATCTTCTAAGATCTTCGCAAACCCCTTGTAATGAATCACCAACTAGATCCAACCTCCAACTAGGTCCTAGTGCAAACTGCCTCACATTCAGCGCTCTGTCCACACACTCAGGAACAACTGTGCTCTGATACCACTTGATGCAGTGCAAGGTAGGAGAATCCCTGATGGAGATGTCCTAGCCCCCAGTAGATAACCACACAATAGAATATAATAACAATACAGAGATATAGATCCACGCAATGCCAATACTCATAATAGAATCATCATATTTTCATCCAACATGCCCGACTGTAAGGCCTTCTGGGTTACGGCCAAATACAATGCAATTACAATAGAAACTCCACAAGATCTTGTAAGATCCAAACCAAACCCTAGCTAGCCCAGATCCACACACTGGTAGGAACCCCCAAGGAAGATCTAAACTTGTGCTCGCAAGCCCACCAAGCAATCTCCTTGTTTCCCAAGCCGCAGCTACTAGCTCTCCTCAAAACTCACTCCACATCCACCTCCTCTTCTCCCCAGTGGATGAATGAATGCCTAAAGACTTCCCCCACAACCTCTACTTATACCAATCTAAGCCACAGGTCGGCCCTAAATATAAATTAAATACAAATACCGAAATTAAATGCCACAAGTCGGCCAACAACAACAATTAAATTCCCAAAATAGATGTCTTAGTAAAATTGCGATATCTCCTAGCTCCGTATGAGTTAGAACTCATGCTTCGAACCGTAGGTAGAAATATAGACCCTCTTCAATCCCTGAAATTTTTAGCCTCTAACTCTTTATGGAAAATTACTTATACAGCCTTCAATAGGCACCAAATTCCTAAGCAAGGCCGAGCTCCCCAAGGCCATGCTGAGCAACCAAGACCATGCCAAGTTCCATTAAATACATCAAATCCAATTAACAAAGACCCAAGTAGGTTTATCCAATTCTACCAAACCCCTCACACATGAAAATAAGTCCACACAACTCCATCAAATCTCCCAAACATGCAGGATAGCCAACTACCCTGGGATGCTCCTGCATCACTTCTCATGATGGCTCCATACTTCACACACTCTACTCTCCTCTGCTTAATCAATTATGAGCCACACTTCATAAATCACAAATGACTACCTATAAATATCTTTCCTCTAAATGATACAATCAGGTCAGCTTGTTAGAACCACCTTAGAATCATATTAGAGAAACCATAATCAACTCCAATAAACATCTTGTCAGCTCTACTATGGGTGCAACACAATCTGGGACCTGTCCAAATAAGATAATTGTAGACTTACACTACACACTGTTTGCTCTACCAAAACAACTATAACTTTCTCCTTAAGCTAAACTAACTCATGCACTCTTAAATTAACATCAAAAACTCATCTCTAAGCTTAACTCCAAGGGTGCATACCCTCAAGATAGGTGCAACTCAAGAACCAATAAAGTCTCTGTCGACTCTCCTAAACAAACACACGAAACTGCTACTAGTGAATAGCGAATGCATAACTTTACTTGTGTTCAACATCAAACTATGCATCCATAATTGAAATATCACAAACATGTCTACAACATAAATCCAAGGGCACATGGCCCAATGATAATGATACGGACAACCACACATAGAACACTTCTTGTTACTCTATCAGGAACACTGTTGTGGCTATATAAATGTGTGTGCTAACAATTAACCTCTACACCCATGATATCATGCTGATATCATGTCCATGCAACATATACTGAAGGCTTACTACATAAGAATTCCATGCATGCTACTTTCCATATGTTGTCATCAATGACAAACATACAGTTAGTACTGGCCTGCTGTCAAATCTCCAACTATCTCTCCCTTTGGCATTGATGGCAACATGTGGAATGAAAAACTACCACCAACCCAAGAGAACATTCTTTTATAACATTCTCCATTTCCTCATCAAAAGCTCCCCTAAAGATGGATCCTTTGTCTGCTGCAATATTTTCTAATATTCTTAATTTCCTCAACTGAACTGCTGTCATAACTGAATGTTGCTCCCCCTTTGTATATTACTTCTCTTCTTGCTCTTGTTTTTCATGACTTGTATAATACTCCCCCTTTGACATCAATGGCAAAGGGTACCATCCATTTTAAGCTCTGGTACTACTCCTAAAGTAGAGTAGTCAACCTTCCATTAGTCCCAGAGGACTCATGCCTTTTCTTCTTCTTCTTCAAAAAATCAGGGAAGGGAATTACTCCCAAATTCTCCCTGAGATACTCAAAAGTATCCTTAGGAAAAGGCTTTGTGAATATATCTGCTAACTGATCTTTGGTACTGACATAGTCTAGCATGACTTTTTTCTCTACCACTTTCTCTCTTAGGAAGTGATACTTGATCTCAATGTGTTTTTTCTTTGCATGTATCATAGGGTTCTTTGACATATTCATAGTGCTAGTGTTATCATAGTGAATAAAAATAGGATAATCAATCTGAATTCCAAAATCCTTTATCATCTTCTTGATCCAAACAATTGTAGAACAATTCAAGGCTACTGCAACATACTCCACTTCTTCTATTGACTAAGAAATAAAATTTTGTTTGTTTCTTGTCCAAGTGACAAGTCTATCACCAAGAAACACTGCTACACCTGATGTTCTCTTTCTGTCATCAACACATCCTACCCAATCTGCATCAGTGTACACATGAAGCTCAACATTTTCTAAATTAGGATACCATAGACCATATTCTATAGTACCCTACAAGTATCTGAATATCCTCTTTACTTCCATGAGGTGACTTTGCTTAGGTTCTGTTGTAAATCTTCCAACTATGCCAATTGCATTAGAAATATCAGGTCTAGTCTGAGTAAGATATATGAGTTTACCAATCATAGACTTGTACAATGTTATATCAACTATTGGTGAGTCATATTATTTTTTAAGCTTCCATCGAGTGATCATCAGTGTTCCTACTAGCTTGCAATCATCCATCTTGAATTTTGTTAGCATCTCCTTCACATATTTGGACTGATCAATGAAGATACCTTTTTCTGTCTACTACACATTTAGTCCTAGAAAGTATTTAATAGGACCAATCATACTCATCTCAAATTCATTCTACATTTCTTTAGCAAATTCTTCACTTAGTTTGTCATTACCTCCAAAGATAATGTCATCAACAAATATAGCTACAAGTAGTAGACCTTTAGATGTCTCTCTAATGAATAGATTACAATCTGCTACTCCTTTCTTGAATCCAATCTTTGTTAGATAACCATCTAATCTTTCATACCATGCTCTAGGGGCTTCTTAAGTCCATAGAGGGCTTTCTTTAATCTGTATACCATATTAGGTCTGTCTTATAAGGTAAATCCTTCTGGCTGCTCAATGTATACTTCTTCTTTTAGATCTCCATTTAGGAATGCTGACTTGACATCCATCTGATAAAATTTGAAGTTTTTAACTATAGCATAAGCTAAAAATAACTTGAAGGCTTCTAGTCTTCTCACAGGTGCAAATGTGTCAGAATAATCAATGCCTTCTCTTTGCGCATATTCCTTACATACTAATCTTGTTTTATTTCTTACTACAGTACCATCTTCATTCATTTTATTTCTGAATATCCACTTTGTTCCTATCACATTCTTATCACTAGGTCTTGGGACTAGTTCCCAAGCATCATTCTTAATAATCTGATCAAGCTCTTCTTTCATAGCATCATGCCAATCTGAATCTTTACAAGCATCTTCAACACTTAAAGGTTTAATCTGAGATAGTAAACATACCGCTTCATTGCTAGCTGAGTTCTTTGCTTTTGATCTTGTCATGATTTTGTCACTCTGATCTCCAATGATGTCTTTCTTGGAATGATTTCTAGATGTATACTTTGGAACTTTTGGTGATGTAGACTCATCAGCCTTAGGAGCACTTTTTTCACTTGTCTCAGGGTCATTGAAAAACACATCAATGTTGTCAAACATTTCTTCAATAACTGTCTCACAAGTGGAGGGTCTAGGTTCTTCTTCAATCATAGGTGAGTAATCATGATATCTCTCTTGAATCATAAACTTTTCATCAATCTTAACATGAGCATTTTTAATGATCTTTTTCAATCTTAAATTGAAACATCTATAAGCTTTACTTTTAGTAGAGTAACCAAGAAAAATACCTTCATCATTTCTTCCATCAAACTTTCCAACTACTTCATCCCTCTTGATGTAGCACTTGCTTCCAAAGATTCTTAAGTATTTTACTGTGGGAACATTACCAAACCATAGCTCATATGGTGTTTTGTTAGCACCTGGCCTCAATTGAATTCTATTGATGGTATAGATTGTTGTATTGACCGCATCTCTCCAATAGGTGTGTGCAACTTTTCCTTCCATCATAATGGTGTGCATTGTATCAAGAATGATCCTATTCCTTCTCTCTGCAATTCCATTCTATTGAAGGGTTCTAGGTGCACTTAATTGTCTCTTTATGCCATGTTCTTCATAGTACTCATAAAATCTGTCAGAGGTGAATTCTCCTCCTCTATCTGATCTTAAACATTTTATCTTTAGTTTGTATTCATTCTCAACCTTAGCTTTGAATATTTTGAACTTCTCAAAAGCTTCTAACTTATCTTTCAAGAACGCAACCCACATCATCCTAGTATAATCATCAACAAATGAAATGAAATACCTTTCACCATAGTATGATTTTGTTTGAGCTAGTCCACATAGGTTTGTATGAATTAGATCCAACTTGTTCTTTGCTAAATTTTTCTTGCTCCTAAATGAATTTCTCACATGCTTTCCCATCATACATTCTCTTCATATAGTATCAACTGGCTTTGCTATGCTAGGAAGATCTCTTACTACTTTTACATTGCTTATCTTTACTATGTTATCAAAATTGATATGACATAGTCTTTTATGCCACAACCAACTATCATCAACTTTAGCAACAAAACAACTTTCTTCTGAATTGAGTTGAAAAACATTACCTTTGGTCTTTGTACCTGATGCAATCATAACACCATCCTTGTTGTTAATGATGCATTTTTCATCTTTGAACTCCAACTGATAGCCTTTTCCAAGTAACTGACCAACACTGAGAAGGTTATGTTTCAAACCATCAACATAGAGAACATCATCAGTACTGTTCTTTCCATCCAAAATGATGGCTCCTTTACCAACTATTGGCTTAGGAGTGTTGTGTCCAAATCTAACCATACCACCATTATATTTGTCCAGATGAACAAACCTACCTTTATCACCTGTCATGTGATGTGAACAACCACTATCTAAAATCCAATCTATCCTTATGTCTTCTTGGGAAATTAATGCTAGTTCATGTTCTTCTTTTTTATTTTTATGAATTGTTTTATCATTCATTTTGTCTACCATAGCAATGAATCCAATTTCTTCTTCACCTAATTCATCTTATGAAACTCCATCTCTAGCAACGTAACATTCCTTAGAGTACTTAGGCTTGTAATCCTTTTTGAATTTTTTAGTTCTAGTGGGACAATTAGATGCAAAGTGACCTATCTTATTACATGAAAAGCACTTGAATGGTTATTGACCTTCATATTTTTCTTTTCCTTTATTTTCTCTTTTGGAAATCATCTAATGTACTTTCATCATCATCATCATCATCAAAATTACCAGAAGTGTTTGTAAATTTCTTACCATGGACTGTTGCTTTGAATGTTGTTTCACTCTTTGGTTCTGTCTTGAATCTTGAGATCTCAAAAGCTGATATCTTGCTAATCAAGGTCTCTCTCTTGAAATTTGATGTAAGTTGCATGGTCTCATCAAGGATGTTTATTTTTCTTTCATATTTTAGAATGAGAGTAGTCATCAACTTGTCCATAATGCCCTCTTCTGAAATCTCTCCACCATTGTTCCTGATTCTTGCAACTACTTCATTAATCCTTTGATTGTAAGCTCTAATATTTTCTTTAGGCATCATTTTTAATACGTTGAATCTTTTCTTCGATGTCTTTCTATGTGCATCCTCAGCTTGTTTGTCTCCTTCAAATATGTCTTCAAGGTGCTTCCAAATTCTATGGGCTGTATTTATCTTCTTTACTTCTAAAAATTCACCATTAGATAGGGTGATGATAAGGGATTCTTTAGCTATAGCATTTTGATGAAACAAATCCTTTTTTCTATCAGTAGCATCATCTTTTGCAAGGTCTTCTAAGGTAGGAATCTTGGCTACTTTCACAGTTACATTAAAAACTTCAAAGGCAACGCACTACAAATGGGTCACCATCTTGTTCTTCCAATCAAGATAATTCTCTCCATCAAACTTAGGACTTTCTTTCCTAAAGTATACCATTTGATCAACCTCAAGCTGTTAAAATTTCCCTTCAAGGGACTTCACTCTGATACCAATTGTTAGGAATAGTCCCATGAGATAACTGAGAGGGAGGGTGAATCAGTTCTACAAGTTTCAATTCTTTATCCAATTAAGTATACTTAAACATAAAGCATAAAGACAATGAAATAACACTTGAACACAACACAATATTTTGGTTACAGGAAAACCCAAATAGGTAAAAACCCCGGTGGGAATTGACACCCACTGATATTCTGCACTAGTGTATAATGATCCTTATTAGAAGATCCTTTACCCTGTTAGGAGTAGCTTTACAATATATTAAGTATAGTAGACCTGGTCAAGGGTTAGACCCTGTTAGGAGTCTTTTACAATTTTCCCTATTAGGGGAGAGGATGCACTGTCCAAGAGCTCACTGCTCAAATGGGCGAAGGCTACAACCTTCTGAATAACAGATACACACTGTATCTAGATTTTGGTGAACTGTGCTTTGACCTGCTTGTTTGGATCAGTTCCAATGTATAGCACAAGTATTCTACTTGGTCCCATAGACCTTCTCATGATGGCTCCACACTTTGCACACTCTGCTCTGCTCTTCTTAATCAACTATGAGCCACACTTCAGCAATCACAAATGACTACCTATAAAGATCTTTCCTCTAAATGATACAATCAAGTCAGCTTGTTAGAACCACCTTGGAATCATATTAGAGAAACCATAATAAACTCCAATAAACATCTTGTCAGCTCTACTATGGGTGCAACACAATCTGGGACATATCCACATAAGATAATTGTAGACGCATGCTACACACTATCGACTCTACTAAAACAACTGTAACTTTCTCCTTAAGCTGAATTAACTCATGCGCTCTTAACTAAACATTAAAAAATCATCTCTAAGCTTAACTCCAAGGGTGCATACCCTCAAGATAGGTGCAAATCAAGAACCAATAAAATCTCTGTCGACTCTCCTAAACAAAAACAAGAAACTACTACTGGTGAATAGCAACTGCATAACTTCACTTGTGTTCAACATCAGACTATGTGTCCATAGATAAAACATCACAAACATGTCTACAACATAAATCCAAGGGTGCATGGCCCCATGATAACTGTATGAACAACCACACATAGAACACTACCTATTACTCTATTAGGAACACTGCTACTACTATCTAACTCTCTGTGCTAATAGTTAACCTTTGCACCCATGATATCATGCTGATATCATGTCCATGCAACATATATTGAAGGCTTACTACATAAGACTTCCACACATGCTACTTTCCATATGTTTTCATCAATGACAAACATACAATCAGTACTGGCCTACTGGAAAATCTCCAACACCCTCATCTACACACTGCCTCTGACAAGAACATGAGCAAAAACAATACAAGGAATGACAACCCTGCCTCCTCATCTATCATGACCCACCTGTCATCCCTGATGACCCCATCTTCTAACACCATTGACATCTCCACCATCATCATCTGACTCCTTAATCCTAGGAACTGGCTCAGCCGAATCTATGAATCTGGGAAAAGGGTTCTGAATGGAACACTGAGCATAATCATCAATCATGTTGGTGTCAAAAATATGATCTCTCATATCCCATGCAAGATGGGTCAATTGTAGTACCTCACCCTACACTATCCTATAATCAATCTAAGGACCGTAGAGGGATCTCTCAACCTATACCCAATCATAAAGGGCTAGCCCCTAAGGCATCCCCTATATCTGGCCAAGCTGGCATAAACCTCTCAGAAAAAAGAATCACTCTTTAATCAAGGGCGTATGTCCTATCATCCATCAAGGCATGCACATATATGGAAGCTTAGCTCCATCCTCTGACCATGGATCACAACTAATGTATGGTCTCCAGACCACTTGTTCAATATCATCAATGATATGTCACCAATAAGCTAACTTGCCCAAGTGGGCCCACACAATCATCCCCTTATACATCCAGGCAAAAGGCCAACCTGCATCCTAGTGATGAACTAAAATAGGATGAGTAATGATAATATGCTCCAAGGTCCATAACTGAAGTAAGACTACTCCAATAGAGAGAGTAGCCCCGCGATGATATACCACATCATGTAGCTCATGATACAACTGAGCTAGCACAAAGGATCCCCAATCAAACTTAGGAGGATGTGAAATCATATCCTTGAGAATCCAGCCCCACCCAATGGCAAAACCATGACCTTGCTGATCAGGAACCAAAAAGCCACCAACAAGCACACCGAGAAAAATAGGAAGTATGGAGAAAAAAGGAAACTGAGTCCACTAAATGCCCTCATCTCCAATAATGGGATCTACAAAGAGGCATCTACATAAAGTCTCTTCATAGACCTGATCATAATATATAATCTCCCCATGCGTAGGGATGTGTAGCAACCGATACAGATCCTCAGGAGTGATTGTCATCTCTCCCATTGGCAAGTGAAAATTATTATGGTCAGAGTGCCAACACTCTTCCATGGCAGTAAGAAGACCTTGATTCACATGGAATTGAGGGAGAAAGAGAAAAAAAGATAACTCGTATTGGCCTATGACTCAGTGCTTAAGTCCACTCAAATCATCAATCATATCAAAAGGTAAAGGATAAAGGCCTTGGACACCTAGTTTCAGAAGTTGTGCTTGCAAAAGTAAGTTTAAAGATATTAGATATCAAAATCATCACATATTGGATCATCTTAAGTCAATCAAACTATCAAACCTAATCAAACCATAATCAATTTTCTTGATTCTATTTAGAGAAGATAGAAAATTTATCATTATCCATCATCTAAATCAAGATTGACCATCAAACATTCAATATCAAAATGACTCGAACTAACATCACATGACTCACTATCAATAGGACTCCAAAACCTAAGCCAATCGATACACTGATGATAATAAACAAATCAGAAAGCTGACTCAAAGGCTCACAAATTTGACCAAATGGGGTATAAGTGCTATTTCAATACTTAAAAGCGCTAAAATTTAAATACGTCACTCAAAATATCAAAAGCATAGCATAAAGTATCATATGTGCTGCAACAAAGTGTACGTACTACAGAACTTAGTACACATTGCAAGAAACCCCTATATGCACTACTAAAAATCTTAAAAGCGCAATCAAAAGTGAAAGCGCTGCAAAAAATAGTGAAAGCGAAATGTACTCTAGTTCTAGCATTTGCAAGTGCTACTAAAACATTTAAATGCACTATGAAAAGCCATAGATGCACAACAAGATATTTGTATGTGCTATTAAATTGTTTAAATGCGCTATTTCATTTAAAAAATGAAAAAATATAGTTTTTGATAGAAAAATCTAATTTTTTCAAATTTAAATGTTGAAATCAGATAAAAGAGGTTGTCGGGGTACATACTAGAGGTCCATGGCAAGGTGGATGCTGATATCGATGGCCTCGCTTGAACCTTTTCTCTCGAATCACAATCACCATCACAAAATAGCTCAAAGGGGGTCAGAGTGAAAAAGTCAAAAGAGAAGGTAAAAATGAATAGTAAAATGACCTTTTACCCCTTTATATAGCCCATTTTGACCAAAAAGCAACACAGTTTAGTAGAAAATGGTCAAGAACCCAATTTAAATATCTATTTTGCCAAATCATAGTCATTTATCATCACAGGATCACAAATAATTTATTGGAAATGAAATTGAAATTTACTCATAATGAACTATTTTTTAAATGCTAATTGATAATAAATGCAATATCCTTCACCAAAATCAAATTTCATTTCATTTTTGAGGGGGAATACACTCTGACAATCAGGACTGACATCATGATCATGGAATCGGGAGCATGACATCAGATCAAGGCTAAATCTTTCATTGAATTTTTTTCGCTTATCAATCAAGTAGGGCATCAAACATCACATCAAATCAAATCAAACATCATATTGGCAACCTATCATCAGAACAACCATCAAGGATTTCAAATCAATCAGAACTGCATCAACTTTATCATCAAATCTATAGAACTGCATCAACTAATCAGGACTTTAGATTAAAAATAATCAGGACATTCTTTGAACTGATACGCTTTGCACATCGATTCAAAGAGGGGCATTTGTAATAACCTGAAAATGGACAAGATCAATTCAAGTGAGAAACCAAGGCAAAATCAAAGCAATAAAATCAAATCAAGCTAAAATCAAAGAAAAATCACAATCAACCCATAATCCAAATATAATTGAAAATAAAAAGCCAATAAATCAATTTAAATATAATAAATGAATAAATTGTGCAATTAATCTAATTAATTGTATAGTTCAATTTAAATCAAATCAACCCATTTAAGGGGTACACATGGCTAAACAAATTAAATAATTTCAATTAATAAATCCTAATTTTCCCTCAACACCACATGGGAGGAAAATGCCTCAACCAATAAGATTTGAGGATCAAGCTCAAAATGAATCTCAATCACACATAAGGTGAGAGAATTTTGGCCACCCATTTTGTCTCTTTGTCCCAAGCTTTGAGGACAATCCATTTAAATTTTCTCCAAAGGTGGAACCATGGACTTGACCCTAATCCAACCATGATCAACTCAACTCCACCCCCTACCCTTGCCAAAATCTATAAAAGCAAGGCATAAATCAATCAATAATCATCCACAAATCTAAGAATAAAATCAAACCTCTTGCAATTTGGAGCTAGAAAGGAAAATTAAGTACTAATTAAGGCTCAATTCACTTTGGAATTGAACTTTTAGTTTGTTTATCATTCAATTCTCATTTTAGAGCTATCACTAATGCAATCTTGCTGAGAGATTTGCATTAGCAAATCTAAATAGAGGTCCATAAAGTTCTTAATTGTCATTTATTTTCTTAAATAGCTTACTCTTTGTGGTAATTTAGTTATTATTTTTATTTATTTGCAATACTAACCCTATGAAGGTGCTTTTCATAGCACACTATATCTATGTAGTATACATGGCTACATGTGTATACATATGTATGTATGCAATATACATTGCTACATTTTCCTCATTATGTAGTTGAGTATACAATATACACATGTATACATATGTATACATACACATGTATTCATTTTTATGAAATGGATACCATTTGAAAAATGATAAAAAAAAAGATACCAAAATGCAAGAACACAAAAGTAGAATTCATCATTTTATTGTATCCCTTTATGCATATGGACAATCATTTAACAAAAAAATGAAACCCTACATGACATATGTACCAAATAGTACACATTTTAATGAAATGGAAAGCATTTGAAGAAATGATGACAAAAGAAACCAAAATGCATGAGATAAAACATAAAAAGGTGATGGAGGAGGTAACTATGATATGATTAAAAAGTGTTTATTGATGCAAAATAATAAACATTTGAAGGAAGTGGAATGCATTTGAATAAATGATGAGAAAGATACTGATGAAGGGTGCTTCCCTTAATACCACAAACACATAATAGAAATAGAGAAGCAACAACAAATTGCAAGAACAGAAAATGGGCTTCTTATTATCTCCACAAATGTGGAATTACAAATTTTCAGAATTACAATGTGCAAAGCCACATGGGAATTCTCCTTACAATATTCTAAGGAACAAAGCCTCGAATGATTACCTAGACTACTTGGAACTACTCCGAACTACCTAAGACAACACTATAGCCTTCCTTATATAGGCAATTTTCCACTGCCTGGGAAGGTTCCAAAATTCTAGTCAATAAGGCCGACCAAACTTAGAATTATTTTATTTTACAATTTATTACATCAAAGTCAGCTCAAAATAACTTTTGAAACCCAAACAGAAATTTTGAGGGAAAATCATTTTTCATCATTTCAGGTGACCCAACTTCCGAAGACCATAAGTCATCACCAGTTGACCCGATTGACTATTATGACCCCATTTTAGAAATGCCACAAAGTGCTCTACAAGCTTGACTTACACAAGCGCTTGTCACCC
>BSBK01012505.1:57500-92500 GCA_027943335.1 Chamaecyparis obtusa | reverse complement strand
AAAAATAATTATATTTATTAAAAACTTACTACATAAAAATCTAATCTAAATATTAATATTTAAAATTTAAAAAGTTTATTTAAAATTGTGCCTTCAAATAAAAAATTGTTATTTAAAACTTTAGACTAACTTTCACCAACACAAAGGAATACAATGCACACAGGAGTACGGTTGTCGGTGATGATAACCATAGAGGCTTCCAACCATATTGAATTGGCAAGACAGGAAGTAAGGGAATCTTATCATTTGTACATTTAAAACTATATACTACTTTGAAACTATTGTATATACACTGTTTGGTGCTGATAATAATAACAAATTTAACAAAACATTGTATTTAGTCCTCCCTAGATTGTTTACAATACAATTTATAAAATTGTGACTAGGTATTCTAGATTTCTTAATGATTCCTAATAGTATAAGGTAATTTTCTATTGGAAACTGCAATTGAAACAATTGTTGTATTGTCATTGATGTCAAACCTTAATTGGTAAGACTATTGCTACTTAGGAAAGTACTATATCTATTTGAGTGTTGCTAAGGGGCCAAGAAAGGTTGGTAACAATAGCACCTAGGGAAAGGTTGATTTATCTTGATATTACAAAGCGTACTTGACTATGTTGCACTATGATGAGACAAAGTATTGTTTATCTTAGTAAGACTAGAGACTAAACTGGTAGGCTTAACCGAGCAAAGAATGGAAAAATCATGTTTAAGCCGAGTGATGTTACTGTCGACCGAGTTAGTATATGTTGAGGAAGATAGTATAAGTCAAGGAAATAGTTTTAGTAATGACCGAGCATTCCACATGGAGACTGAGTTGACAATCACAGTATTGACCGAGCATCAACAATTTTATATTTGAAGAGAATTTAATTTCAGAGATGACATTATTGAATTCTTGGATTATGTAAAATGTGTTAACTTTATTTCTTGATTCTTTGGAAGCATTAAATGCTTTGTAAAATGTTTTATGGTAAATCTCCAAGAGATTTGAGATGATTCTAGAAAAGGAGCCGAAGAACAAGAAGTGGGTAGATTCAATGAATCTGACCTAACCCTAAGATCTACGATTGGATTAAGCAGAAAAAGATGAGTTAACCTAATTGAGGAAAATATAAGAGAACCTGAGCATTTTGATATGAATGTACATGGCAAAATAGAGAATGTTGGAAGAAGAAAGTTTTATTGACTGAATAAGAAAAAAAGGCTGAAGGAGAATTGGGGTGATTGCTTGAAGAAAAGTTTCAAAGTTAGTAAACTAGCATTAGTGTATTGAATCGAATATGATATTTGCAAAGTGAGTTGTATATTTCTTAGATAATATTGTTGTTACTTTCTAACCATTGTAACAGTCAAAATCCTTTTAACCGAGGTTGACCTAATAGTCATATGTTAAATCCTTTGAACAAGGTTGCATTCTAATGGAGTGTATGTAAGTCCTATGACTAGGCTCACTTTTAATAGGGTGATTGAAATCCTTTAACTGTGTCACACCTCATAGTGTGTATTGTAACCTTTGACAGGGTTTGATTTTTACCAAGCTCACTTCAGAAGAGTGAAAATAATAGTAGCATGTTACAAAGTGGTTTTTCCCAAAATTGGGTTTCCACTATAAATCCAGTGTTGATACTTTTGTGAATCTGAACATTACTATGTTTTGCAAGTTAAGTTACAGCTAGGTAGTGGACTGCATTGGTAGATGTTTCTATTGTTTAAATCAGTGATGACTGAGTTTGTTTTGGATTTGGATCTGATTTAAGGATAAGTTTTTAAGATTGTTTTATACATTAGGACTTGAGAACAACTGATTCACCCCCCCCTCCCCTATTGTTCTAAATCATATTAACAATTGGTATCAGAGATTTGTTGCTTATTAGTGTTGATAGAAATCAAGTTTAAAAGAGCTTGAAACAAATGATCAGGATGTATAAGAAAGAGGTATCGAAGTCGAACAAGGAAAATTTCCTTGCATGGCAAAGCTTGATGAAGCTGCATCTGGCTGGTATTGGTGACTCTGCAAAGTACTACATTGAGAATGGCTATGTCTCACTTGTTGCACCTTTGACTACGGAAGAAATGAGAGCTAAGCAAGAACATAATCAGGCAATGCTGGAAATTGCATCTGCCCTAAGTTATCTAGAATTTGAGGATATTAAGGACTTCACAATTGCTAAAGATATGTGGGACACTCTTGTAAGGATCTATGGTGGTGACTTGAATGTTCTGAAAGAAAAGGCCAAGAGTCTTAGAGGTAAGTTTGATGAAATGAAAATGCAAGAAGGTGAAACCATTGCACAATATTGTGGTAGAATAAAAGTTGTGAATGCTATTAGAGGAGAAAATGGGGTTATTGATGATGAAACTATAATTGGGAAAGTACTAAGAACCCTACATCCTATATATGCTATTAAGATCTCATCTATTTAGGAATCTAGATGTAATTCTACTAATGTGCTTACTTTGGAAAGTTTGGTTGGTAAGCTGACTGCTTTTGAACTCTCTAACTATGATAATTTCATTGTTGGAAGTATTGGAAATGTTGAAACTACTTTTAAGTCACAGCTAGTTCTGAATAATCCTAAGAAATAAAAAGAAAGATACATTAGTGAAACTGAAAGTGAAAGTGATAGTGAAAGTGATAGTGACACTTATGATGAAGACTTAGAGGATCTAGAAGCTCTTATGGCTAGAAGACTGAGAAGGGCAAAAGGGAAGTATAAAGATAAACTCCCCATTATATGTTTTGCATGTAATAAATTTGGTCATATTGCTGCTAGATGTCCTGACAAGAAGGATAAAAATGATGAAAGGAAAAGAAAACACAAAGATAGAAAATATGTCAGAAGCTACCGAAGGAACAAAGACTACAAAGGAAAAGGTAAGAAATCTTGTTACATTGCTGAAAAAGAGACTAACAATGATAGTGATGATTTTGAAATTGAGGTAGTTTATGTGGCAATGAAAGGTGAATCTGATGAGGATGAGAAAAATGCATTGATATCCTATGTGAAGTACAAGAATGATAAATGGATTATTAATAGTGGTTGTTCACATCACATGACTGGTGACAAAAATAAGTTTGAGACCCTACATCATTACAGAGGTAAAAGTGTAAAATTTGATAATGATGCACCATGTCTTGTTAGAGGAAAATGTTTGATTAAACTAACTAATAAGATATCTTGTGAAAATGCATATTGGGTTGAAGGTCTTAATTACAATTTGTTAAGTGTTGCTCAGCTTAACAAAACTGGTTACAGAGTGGAATTTCATCACAAGCAAGCTAAAATATTTGATGCTACTGGTGAACTAATTGGAAATGGAGATCAGACTAGAGGTAATTTGTTCTATCTTGACCTATTTGAAGAAACATGTTTGATTGCACAACTTGATGATATTTGGTTATGGCATAAAAGGTTGTGTCATGTTAACTTTGACAATCTGGTAGAAATAAGTAAGAAGAAAAAGGTAAGAGGTCTACCTAGATTGAAGAAACTTGAGAATGTGATGTGCAAGGATTGCCAGTTAGGAAAAATGACAAAGTCAAGTTTCAAGAGCAAAACTTTTACTTTTGAAAACATTTTAGATTTGGTTCATACTGACCTTTTTGGACCTATGGGTGTACAAAGTTACTATGGTGCTATATACTTTATCTTATTTGTTGATGATCATACTAGGATGATGCATGTGATGTTTCTAAAAGAAAAATTTGAAGCTTTTCAATCCTTTAAGTGGTATTTGGCTAAGGTTGAAAAAGAGACAAGTAGGAACTTGAAATGTCTTAGATTTGACCGAGGTGGAGAATTTACATCAAATAAATTTAATCTATTTTGCAATGATAGAGGAATTAAAAGATAGATGTCTGCACCTAGAACACCTCCACATAATGTTATAGTAGAAAGGAGAAACAAATCTATCTTGAATTGTGCAAGGACATTGATGATTGAAAAGAATGTGGCACAAAAATATTGGAAAGAAGCTATAAGTACTATTTTCTACACTCTTAACCGGGTACAGATCAAGAAAGGTACAAAACTAACACCCTATGAACTATGGCATGGGCATGCACCGAATGTTAAATACTTTAGAATCTTTGGAAGTAAGTGCTATATATTAAAAGACACTAGGAATGGAAATTTTGATGCTAAGATTGATGAAGACATATTCCTAGGGTACTCCATAAAAAGTAAAGCTTATAAGTGTTTGAACTCTAACACAAACAAAATTGTGGAAAGTGTGAATGTCAAAATTGATGAGTATGGAGAAAGAAATGAAGCTAATAGCAAAAGAGAACCAAAAGATTATAGATCTTTTGTGTACATTGAAGAAGAAGAAGAGGCAAGTAAAAAACTTGCACCTGATGCCAAGTCTCGGGTAAGCAATGCTGAGCGACAGACAGAAGCTGTCAAGCATCAGGAAAAGAGTGTTAAGAGAGAAAAGGAACATGTTGAGCTACAAGAAAATGATGTTGAGAATTAGGAAGAGGTTGCTAGGTATTCTGAAATTGAATCTAACAATCTTGTTGAGGAACATGATGAAATAAAGGAGAGAACAGCTGAACCTTTTTTGGCAAAATATGTAAGAAGACATCACAAGCCTGAATAGATAATTGGAGACAAGGATACTGGAATTCAGACCAGAAGTAAGGCTAAGAATCCAACATGTCTGCTGTGTGAATTTGAGCCAAAGACAACTAAAGAAGCATTGGAAAATGAATATTGGATATAAACAATGAATGAAGAAATTGACTAGATTGAGAAGAATGATACTTGGACTCTGGTGCCGACACCTGAAAACAAAGATGTTATAGGAACAAAGTGGGTATTTCGAAACAAGATGAATGAAAATGGTGAAATCACTAGGAACAAAGCTAGGTTGGCATGCAAAGGCTACACACAAGAAGAAGGAATAGATTATGGGGAGACATTTGCCCCTGTAGCTAGATTGGAAGGAGTAAGAACTTTGCTTGCATATGCTACTTATAAATATTTCAAGGTATATCAAATGGATGTCAAGTCTAAATTTTTGAATGGTATACTAGAAGAAGAAGTTTACATAGAAAAACCAGAAGGTTTTATTGATCCAAACAAAAGACACATGGTGTACAAATTGAACAAAGCTTTATATGGATTGAAGAAAGCTCCCAGAGCATGGTATGAGAGGTTGCATAACTACTTGATACAAATTGGATTTTCAAGAACAAATGACACAAGCAATCTGTACATGAAGGATGAAGAAGAAAAAGGTATCTTGTTGGCAAAAATCTTCATAGATGACATTATTTTTGGTGGACAAGATGCACTATGTAAAAAAATTTCAAATGCAATGCAAATTAAATTTGAAATGAGTATGTTTGGTGAGATCAAATTCTTTGTTGGTTTACAAGTATATCAGAAGAAGAATGGAATTTTTATTACACAGTCTAATTATGTTAATGAAATATTGAAAACTTTTGGGATGGAAGATGCTAAACTAGTAGGAACTCCTATGGTTACTGGACAAAAGTTATCTAAGAATGATGATGCTGCAAAAGTGAATCAGACTCTGTACAGATCCATGATTGGAAAATTATAGTATGTTGTATATAGAAGACTAGATATTGCATTAGCTATTGGGATTATGGCAAGATTCTCTACCAATCCTAAGGAAACACATATGATGGCCATGAAAAGAATTATGAGATACTTGAAAGGAACTGTTGACTATGGTCTATATTATAGGAAGGATGATAAATTTGAACTTTGAGTTTATACAGATGCTGATTGGGCAGGAAATGTAGATGATAGAAAGAGTACTAGTGGTGGAGCTTTCTTTCTTGGATAGAGATTAGTCTCCTGGACAAGCAAGAAACAAAATTGCATTTCCCAATCTACTGTCAAGGCCGAGTAAGTTGCTGCTACAGTAAATTGGTCAAACTTGGTATGGATTAAAAAATTATTGATAGGAATGAAAGAAGAAATCACTGAGCCTATTTTTATTTTCTATGACAACACAAGTGCTATCAATATTTCTAAGAATCCAGTAATGCACACTAAGACTAAGCGCATTGTAATCAAGTATCACTACTTGAGAGAATTAGTACAAGACAAAGAAGTCCGAATGGAATATGTGAATACAAAAGAACAATTAGCAGACATATTCACTAAAGCTTTACCCAAAGAAGCTCATGAGTATTTGAGAAGGAAATTAGGGGTTCTTGTTGGAAACAATTGTCTGAAGGAAATTGCTACTCAATTATGTATTGTCTTTGATGTCACACAATGTCATAGTCCGCAGCAATCAGTTTCTACCGAGCTCAGTCAGTCTGCCAGACAAGAATATTAGTGCTTACCGAGTTCACTCGATTATCGAAGAAAAGTTAGTATTTACCGAGTCCACTCAGTTATCGAAGAAAAGTTAGTATTTACCGAGTTCACTCGGTCATCGAAGAAAAGTTAGTATTTACCGAGTTCACTCGGTCATCGAAGAAAAGTTAGTATTTACCGAGTTCACTCGGTCATCGAAGAAAAGTTAGTGTTTACTGAGTTCAGTCGGTTATCGAAGGTAAAAGATTGTCGGTGTTTACCGAGTTCCCTCGGTCTCCAAAAGATTATAGAAAGTTATGGTCACCGAGCACTGTCGGCCCTTGAAGGATTTTTGCAAATAGAGGTTGCTTATTTCAGCCGACTGTTATACTAAATAATGTCGATTTGACAAATCCAAAATCATATAAATAAAAGGTCAAATGTGAAAAATAAAAATATACAGGAGAAGATTTACAGAAGAAAAGCAGGAAAGGTGTATGCGAATTTGTGAAGGATGTTCAGATATCCTTGAGGTGCAGCAGAGATTTATTCGATCAGAAAGGATCAGACTTATGCAGAACAGAGATCTGTAATCAGCAAGACAGTTGCATTATTATACAGGTCATTTTTCATTGTTACCTTCTTATCATTGTAACAGTGAATTCTAAATCTCTTAACCGAGTTGGTTTAACAACCATATTGTAAATCCTCTAACAAGGTGACAATTCCATTGAATTGTTTTCAAGACCTCTTACCAGGCCACTCCTAGCAGGGTGTTTTAAATCCTCTAACAAGGTCACACCTAACAGTGTGTTTTGTAACCTTTTACCGGGTTGGCTTCTAACCGGGCATCACTTCAGAAAAGTGAAAATCAGTATCTAGATACATTGGTGGTTTTTCCCATATTGGGTTTCCACGTTAAATCTTGTGTCTCTTGTGTTCTTAATTGCTTTCTCAATCATATACATGTGCTGATGAATATACAAAGATAATTTTGCTAATACTTTCTGCATCTTCAAAGTTACTGCAATCTATTTACCGAGTGCTAAAACAGATAACATTGTTAAGATATCCTAAGGGATCTGGAAAGAATTAAATTGTGAAGTGTTTTATGGTTGACTGATTCACCCCCCCCTCTTAGTCACTTCATCCATCTTCCATCAGTTCTTCCCCTAACCGAGGCTGCCTAGACAAGCTAGGAGCACTGCATCAAATGTACTACAACAGAATATTTAACAAATTGATGCAGAAGATTGTCACACTTTAGGGCTGGCCTAGAGTTGTAAAGAGAAGCAAAGACAAGGAATCAATCATAAGCAAGATGACAGAGGAAGAAACATTGAGCTGCATAGATATTATCTACATCTGATGGATGTATGTTTTAGTTGTTGCTTTGGCATTTTTTTCAAAGAGGGAGAAGTTGAGATATGATAACACATGATAATGAAACATAAGAGGGAGATGAACTGATGAATTGAAGATAAGACTGATGAACTGAAATGAAGAATCAGGATTGAAGGAGAACTGAATACTTTTGATGATCACAGAAGTGAGGCTTATATGATTTTGAATCAAAATGAAGCTAAGGATATTACAAAATAATTTTTTGATGGAAAGATAAGTTTTGGATTGGTTGGTAATCCATGTGTTATTTAGGTGATATCATATGGTGTTTCCATCAATGCCAAAGAGGGAGATTGTTGGAAACTGCAATTGAAACAATTATTGTATTGTCATTGATGTCAAACCTTAATTGGTAAGACTTGCAACTTAGGAAAGTACTATATCTATTTGAGTGTTGCTAAGGGGCTAAGCAAGGTTGGTAACAATAGCACCTAGGGAAAGGTTGAGTTATCTTGATATTACAAAGTGTACTTGACTATGTTGCACTATGATGAGACAATGTATTGTTTATCTTAGTAAGACCGAAGACTAAACTGGTAGGCTTAACTAAGCAAAGAATGGAAAAATCATGTTTAAGTTGAGTGATGTTAGTGTCGACTGAGTTAGTATATGTTGAGCAAAATTCTAGTGTCAACCGAGCATCAATAAATTTATGAGGAAGATAGTGTAAGCCAAGGCAACAATTTTAGTAATGACCGAGTATTCTACATGGAGACCAAGTTGACAATCACAATATTGACCGAGCATCAAAAATTTTATATTTGAAGAGAATTTAATTTTGGAGTCAACATTATTGAATTCTTGGATTATGTAAAACATGTTGACTTTATTTATTGATTGTTTGGAAGCATTAAGTGCTTTGTAAAATGTTTTATGGTAAATCTTCAAGAGATTTGAGATGATTCTAGAAAATGAGCCGAAGAACAAGAAGTGGGTAGATTCAATGAATCTGACCTAACCCTAAGATCTACGATTGAGATTGAGTGGCAAAAGATGAGTTAACCTAATTAAGGAAAATATAAGAGAACCTGAGCATTTTGATATGAATGTACATGGCAGAACAAAGAATGCTGGAAGAAGAAAGTTTTATTGACTGAATAAGCAGAAAAGGCTGAAGGACAATTGGGGTGATTGCTTGAGGAAAAGTTTCGAGTAGATCAAAGATGGAAATGGAAAAGTTTCAAAGTCAGTAAACTAGCATTAGTGTACTGAATTGAATCTGATATTTGTAAAGTGAGTTGAATATTTTTCAGATAATACTGTTGTTACTTTCTAACCATTGTAACAGTCAAAATCCTTTTAACTGAGGTTGACCTAATAGTCATATGTTAAATCATTTGAACAAGGTTGCATTCTAATAGAGTGTATGTAAGTCCTATGACTAGGCTCACTTTTAACAGGGTGATTGAAATCCTTTAACCGGGTCACACCTGACAGTGTGTATTGTAACCTTTGACAGGGTTGGATTTTTACCGAGCTCACTTCAGAAGAATGAAAATAATAGTAGCATGTTACAAAGTGGTTTTTCCCAAAATTGGGTTTCCACTATAAATCCTGGTGTTGATACTTGTGTGAATCTGAACATTACTATGTTTTGCAAGTTAAGTTACAACTAGGTAGTGGACTGCATTGGTAGATGTTTCTATTGTTTAAATCAGTGATGACCGAGTTTGTTTTGGATTTGGATATGATTTAAGGATAAGTTTGATGCAGGAGCATCCTGGGTGTAAGAGCAATCTTGCATCACCCAAAAATATTTATGTTTTTATTCAATAAGGGCTATTTTGTGCAGAGCTACTATTTATGGAAAGTTACTATTTTTGGTAATTTTCGTATGTGCTCAGAATGATCTGATTTCTTTCTTGGAGGTTCATTTTGGTCATATAAGTCTGCCAGTAAAGTTTCATTGCCAGATCAAGTGTATATTGGAAGATATTGAATATTTTCGGTATTGGCAGCAGGGTACAGAAACTTTGAACTCGGTTTTGAAGGCTTTAGAGGCCCCGGATGAGGTCGAAAATTTGGGTGACGGGCGCTTGCGTGGGTCAAGCCTGTAGAGCGCTTTGTGGCATTTCCGAAATGGGGTTACAATAGTCAATCGGGTCAACTGGTGATGACTTATGGTCTTCGAAAGTTGGGTCACCTGAAATGGCGGAAAATGATTTTTCTTCAAAATTTCTGTTCGGGTTTCAAAGGTTATCTTGAGCCGACTATGATGTAATGAAATGTAAAATAAAAATAATTCTAAGTTTGGTCGGCCTTATTGGCTAAAATTCTGGAACCTTCCCAGGCGGTGGAAAAATTGCCTATATAAGGAAGGCTGTATTATTGTCTTAGGCAGTTGAGAATAGTTCTGGGTAGTAGATCTGGGTATTGATTCGAGGCTTTGTCCTACAGAATATTTTAAGGGAATGCCCATGTGGCTTTGCATATTGTAATTCTGAAAGTTTGTAATTCCACATTTGTGGAGATAATAAGAAGCCAATTTTCTGTTCTTGCATATTGTTGCTGTTTCTCTATTTCTATTATGTGTTTGTGGTATTAAGGGGAGCACCCTTCATCAAAGTTTTTAAGATTGTTTTATACATCAGGACCTGAGAACAACTGATTCACCCCCCCCCCCATCTCTGTTGTTCTAAATCATATTAACATTTTCTTACCTAATTTGTTCATTTACAAAAGGAGATTCACTGCTCCATTTGGTATGCACATGTTGCATACCAAATGGAGCAATGAAGCTTTCAAAATTAATATCCCCAATTATTTAAATCTACCAGTTCTGCATCCTCAGTCTAGAATAAACTAGCAGGTAATGTACACACATGACCCATTTCCAACAATAGAAGACGAGATGATTTCAAGACTATCATCATCCTTCCCTAGTTGTGACTATGCTCATGAGGGTTGTAGAACTAGGTACGAAATCAACTAAAGCCTTCGATATGAACACCCAGAAAAGACATGTATGCAACATGTGTGGAATCATGGACCATGGTCATGAACAAATTTACAATAGGAGATTCACTGCTCCATTTGGTATGCACATGATGCATACCAAATGGAGTAGTGAAGCTTTCAAAATCAATATCCCCAACTATTTAAATCTACCAGTTCTGCATCCTCGGTCCAGAATGGACTAGCAGGTAATGTACACACATAACCCATTTCGAACAATAGAAGTGGATACACATTGCAAAGAGCATAGCAGAGCAAAGAAAGAAATCAAGCTAGTGCAAATGCTAGAGTGAGTGAGGAGAAAGAGATGGGGTTGGTATCTTCTCATGTCTCGGCTCCAAATGCAACTCCCAATGTACCTTGTGTCAGCTCCAAACATGGCTCCCACCAGATCCCTTCCTCCTCTTTGGCTCCAACAAATGCAGCTCATGATTTTTATCGATGGTCTATGCTTTTCCTCTTCCTCACAGACCCGACCACCAATCCAATTTGATTTTATAAAAATATATTTAAAGTTTTATAATAATATTTATAACATGATAAATTAATTATTAGTATATGACATATTATTTTTGGATAAATATTTTATTATAAATAGTTTAAGATTTTTCTAATTTTTTATTTAAATAATTTTATTTATACTATAATATAAATGCAATTTATAATTACTTATAAATTTATAT
Source organism: Chamaecyparis obtusa (assembly GCA_027943335.1). NCBI lineage: Eukaryota > Viridiplantae > Streptophyta > Pinopsida > Cupressales > Cupressaceae > Chamaecyparis > Chamaecyparis obtusa. Next base: position 81,171 of record BSBK01012505.1, on the reverse strand, counting down.
ATTAATTAAATTTAAAATTTTGAAATATATCAAAATTAAATTGAAATAATAATTTAATCAAGACTTATATATAATTTAAATTTGGTGCATACATATATTATAATATTATTTTTTAATTATCTTTATATTTAATTTAATTTAATTTATATTGATTTAAATTCTATATATTTATATTAAACTTGGTGTCGAGCATTAGCATCACCAACATTAATATTTGCTAATAAATTTATATGTAAAGACACATTAGCCTAATGTTAATATCACCTTGCATTAAAATCTTCTATGTAGATTTGTATTAGCTACATATTTTATAATTGGATTGTGCTTGTTTATTTTGAGAGTGCTTTAATATTTTATTATCTCAATTTATTATTATATATAAATTATATCTAGTTTCAATTAAGAAGTGTATGACAAATATTTACATTCTTATTTAATATAAAAGTTTCTAAATACCATGAATTCTCTTTTTTCATAATAATACTTTTAATCTGTATATATGAAAATTTTATATATATATAAGTAAAATAATATCATTGTTACAATTTTCATACAATTTATTTATTAAAATCACTAAATTATATATATGTTAAATTATTAAAATAATAATAAAAATTTAAAATTAAATATATAAATATTATTAAAAAATTAAAATACTATTAAGATATAATATTTATTATTTTATTAATAATAATTAAAAATTAGAAAAGAAATAAAATAAATTATTTTTAAAACTGAAATTTTTTTCTTACCTAATATTTTATTATGCCATAGGCATGTCACTATGAAAGTATTTGAGCTGATTTTGTTGATCGAAGGGTTGCAAATTGTGGAGAAGGCAATGACTGCCATTAGGAGAGTGTAAGTCACATGATTTTTTCAAAACCTTTTTGACAGCGTACTTGCTACATTAGTACTCTTAGCTTTATCTCGAAGATCATGCCTTTCCATTTGTCTTCAATCCCATCCTCACCTACATCCATCCCTCTATGTTCTACCTATTTTCATCTATTTATCTCAAACATACCTCCTTTTCATTTGTCTTCCATCCCTTCCTCCCTTGCATCTGTCCCTCTATGTTCTACATATTCTTGCTCTTTTCAATCACTCGGCGAGTCTCCCTTTTCTTCAATGGCATCGCCCAATCAGACTCCCAATGCCTTTAATGAATTTGTGCTACCATCTTCAGATTCAATGAGGAAAAGGAAAAGGGAACCCTGTGATGTATCCATAAACCACTGTGGACCAAACACCAAGCACTCACTGGCCACCTCCATCTACAATGCTCTCAAGTCCACGGGGCTTGAAGTTTTCTTAGATGAACTAGAGCTTGAGCTTGGTGATTTCATACCTTCCGAAATACAATATACCATGACAACTTCTGTCCCTCACATTGCCATACTTTTGTTGGCATAATACATTATAGTTTAGTTAAACCTTTGTACCTGTAAGTAGTTAACAGTTATGGTTAACTGTTTACTATGTTATTTAATTGTATTGAATGATCGGAATAGATATCTGGTTCTCGATTCCCTCATGTGGTATTAGAGAAAACAAATGGGTTGAATCGACAATGGATTTGTTGTGTAATTGGATTAGCCACCTTTGATTACGCTGGTGAACTGTGCTGGGAGATTGGAGCACCAACATAGCAGTTTGGAGAAGATTGTGTTGATTGCAGTTCAAACCCACACATAGCAATTGGGAGAACACCATGCTAATTGAAGTTCACACCCATTATACTGGTGAAAGGAGCACACACTTTGTGCAAACAAGCATGATAGAATATAGTGCACATAGTGTTGATTGCTGGTTGTAGAAACATAGTGCTGGTTGTAGAAATGTGGAGCTAGTTATTGGTTGCAGTTCTTGGCACATGTTGTACAAAAATGAAGTGTTGGTTACAATTTCTTTAACTATTTCTTGCTGGTTGGGCAAAGGCTCCAAAGATTGTTAAGATTTTTATCTTGTGCATTTGGTGCGGTGAGTGTGGAAAGGTGACAACATGTTATCATATGTATAGACCCGCATGGTAATAAAGTTTAGTATTCATGATGAAGATAACACTAGGAAATGGAGGGAAAAACCACACTAGTAGAACAAAGTGTTGGTAGAATTGCATCCATTTCTTGAAGTGGACCATTTCTTCCAACAGTGGGCACTCATAGAACAAAATGCTGATTGTTCATGATGTCATTGTAGAGAAATGATTTCTAATAGAAGTCTTCAACTTCTTTAGGTGAGCACACTTGCATTTTTTTAAATTGTTGATTTGGATTGTATTGGCTTGAAATGGAGTTTCTATTTGATAAATACTCTGACTTCAATTTTCATACATGGAGAATAAAAATCCAAATGCAATTGATGAATAAAAACCTATGGGGCATAGTAAGTGGAAAAGAAAAACCACCCACATATGCAAATAAATTGATGGAGTGGAACAGTAGAAATGATAAAGCCAAGGCTATTATTGCACTTGCTCTTGTAGATTTTGAGCTTCATCACGTAGATCTAGATCACACTTCTATTGAGATTTGGGATAATTTAAACAAGTTGTTTGGAGCAAAAGTTTTCAATGCAAAGTTTTCTCTCAAAATTTAATTTTTTAATTCAAAATAGAAAATGGGATCACAATGTCCAATCATATAAGTAATTTAAGGTCTCTCATTAGACAAATTGTAGAAGTTAAGGCTCCTATTGATGATGATGATGCTAAGGCCATCTTGTTAAATATCTTATCTTCCAAATATAGTAATGTTGTCTTTACACTAAGTCAACTCACTTCACAAGCTCTAGAGGATATGATTTTAGCACTTCTAGCAGAAGAAAATAGGACAAAGGAAGTCATAGAAGAAGCTCATCAAATAGATCAGGCATTATACTAATAAAGTACTAAAAAATGGTCAAATAACAATAGAAGAGACAATAGATGTTTTTACTATAAGAAAAAGGGGCACACAGCGTGGATTTGTAGAACTAGAGCTAGTGATGTTCTTAAAGGAAAAATCTAAGAACAATCTGAAGAAGGAAATGTTGCCTACATTGAAAATGAGGACACATCAGATGATAGAGAGGTCATTAATGATTTCCAGTCTCCTATTAATCATAATCTTGTGCTTTGAACCTTCACTTCTAGAGGTTGGCGGCATTGAAGGATGAAGGAATTTCTATCATCTCAAGTTAGCTTCTCACTTTGAGATGGTGTTTTGCATGAGAAGCATTTTTGGCTTTCTATTTTTTGTTTTTCTTTCTAATGCTAAAAAATTTGAAGAATGTATGTCTTGTGAAGACTCATTTTGGAGATAGGTTTAAGATTTGGTAGTGCGCTCAATATGGATTGTTGTCAAGCGAGCTTCAAAGTATATGATTGAGAATTATACCCTTTCACAGTCTCCAGACAATGATAGAGATCTATCGCATCTCTTAGGGATCATTGTTGAATAATTCAAGACTGTGATTCAAGAGTTCAAGACTGGGAGCTTAAGAACACAACTCGAAGCTACACCTTTCTGAGGGTCACAAGATAGCTTGATGGAGCCTTTCATGATTTAGGATTTGCAACTTCAAAAAGAAGATTTTCTTAATATATGTATTCATATTAGGTAATCAACATGTTTTATTATGTAAGCCTTGAGGGGGGATCCCTAGGGAGAATAGTTTTTTATATGTTTAGGATCAATGTATTAAGGGGGGAATGTTGGCATAATACATTATAGTTTGATTAAACCTCTGTACCTGGAAGTAGTTAATAGTTATGGTTAACTATTTACTACATTAATTAATTGTATTGAATAATCGGAATAGATATCTAATTCCTGATTCCCTCAACTTTCACCCACATATGAAGAATCTCCTTTGTGTTTGGATGAGTTATCATTTATGATAAAAACTGGCAAGCCAATCATTCATGTCTTCTATGAAGTTGATCCCAACAATAGCCGCTAACATAATGAAAGTGACAAATACAGTTCCAAAAAACTCAAGGATTGGAAACTGGCACTGCAAAATGTTACATATCGTAATGGCTACATTGTTAAGGAGAATGAGTATCATGTTTTCACGAATAGATAGAGCCCATAACTACCCAGACTTAAGTCTCTGGTAAAATATGTAACTAAAAGCTACTTAAATTCTTCCAATGAAATCCAAAGCAAACACTTTTGTGGCTTTATAGATAATCTGAATGCACAAAGTAGGTAGAGGAAGGACTACGGATTTATAAAAATGGAAAATAGGTTTACAGTAACATTTATCACCTGTCCAGCGAACTGAGTCTCCAAAGGAAAAATTTCACTTGATACAATGCATCCAAGAGGACCCCATGAATACCCGAATGCAGCCACAAATAAACAGATCATTATTACCAAAAACACTAAGAATCCCTTGGAAAGATCCTTATCTCCTTCAAACTTAAGCCCAATATTATGTTGACAATGACTTGTGTACAGTGAAAATGATAATATCACATAAAAATCTAATTGTTCACAACCCCAAATAATGAGTGCAATTAATCCCTCTCTATAATCTAATATACATACATACATATATTTTATATTTTTCTGAATTGGCCAATACTAATGATAATGAATACCCTATTTGTTACCTGTGAAAATGATAACTTTTGAATTTTAAAATATTAGGGTTTGTGATCTGGTTTCTTCTATGAATCTAGAGCTTCTATAATTTTTAGTTTGTGAGAAATTTTCACATAATCTTATTTTCAAGAGTTGTTAAGCACATCCATGCCATCTTGAGAAGAACTCCATTGTTCACTGTTCAGCTAGAAATAAATCATTTGATGAAAATTTGAAACATAGACACACATTTGTGTTTAATTGGATAAAAATAGGAGATAAATCTCCTCCTATGGATGCCTAGTGCTCTGGTCAACTGACATGGAATCATTGGCTTCATCTTCTTGTTTCTCATCCTTTTCATCATCTTCTAATTTATCAAGGTTGTCTTCAACTATTTCCTCTGATCCTCCTCCATCTTTTGACATAGAAACCTACTTCGTGCTGCCCTCTAATCTAATCACCTTCATTTTATGCCCAAAAAATAAATGAAGCTGCAAAATTGGAAGAGATTGAGGATAATGATCTCAACCTTAGATAGGTATGATATAATTATTAGATCTATTAAAAGCTTGAATGAGATCCCATAGAATGATAGGTGTAAAGCACCGAGGAATCTTCTGTGCGTTGTCTTGATATTTTAAGTGACAGGTGGGCTACATGTTTGTGAGCTATTCAAAACCTTTTAGAAAGTTTGACTAGGGATTTGGATCATCACTATCACAACTTTTCTTTTTTTACAAACGAGGTGAAAGAAAGGCAAAAATGACTATTATGTTATTATTAATGAGATATATGGAAGCTTCTGGGAGGTTTCATTGATGGAACTTTCCAATTTTCTAATCACACTTAAAATAGTCGGTGATCTTCTGTGGTTTTTCAATGATTAAATTTAGTCATTCCATTAATGAATTTGTTTGCAATACCTAATCGCACTTGCATTTATTTCTTAATTAAAGATGCCCACTCTTCCCTTGTAGGAAAAACATAGCTTTTGGATTTCTGAAAAAGGTTTGTAATGGAGTCAAATGGTATAAAGCGAGAATGGCTTTGTTTTTGACAAAAATGGTTATAGAATGAAAATGCACTTGGTATGAATTGAAATAGAATGACTTCTTTACATTGTATCTTTCTTTAGCTGATTTTATTTACATCCCACTATTCTACTCTTGTCTTCTTTCACTTTAAATAAGGTAACTTGCCAATACTTCTTTAAATTTTACTTCACTTTTATTTTAAAGCTACAATGGTGTTGCTCTGTTCGTTTCTTCCATTGCGAAATGAAGATATTTCAGCATGGACTAAAAAATGCACCAGTTTAGTAAGTCAGTTTACTATCATGTTCTAGCTAAGAAACCACGTCAATTCAATTTAAGGTCGTATACGAATTGATGTTATTTTAGTGTTTGGTCGTTTGTTTGTTTTTGTGTTTATTTAGGGGTTTTTTTTAGTTTAGATTTTAGAGGTGAATTTTTTTCCTTTTCTAAAGAATTGAATTTCAAAATTCTAATTTTGCCTTAAAATGGGCATTTGCATCTTCCACTCAAATAGGTGGAATTAGAATTTTGAATTCCAATTCCAATTTTTATAAAACCAAATGTAATTTTTCGTTGGATCTGTGACTATAAGGATGTATATTATATTGTTATAAGGATGTATATATACACATGTATGTATATACATACAATTTTGTTGGAGTGCACATGGAAGGAGATGTAGAAGAATTGGTATTGGTATTCCTCTCTTCTGTTATATTCAGTAATCGGCTAACGAAATCGCTTGTGAAAAACTCTTGAAAAAAATATTGTGGCATGAGAACACTGAATTCCAGTGGCCAACGCCCACATCGGCTAACTATCAGCTAATTTACTTTCAAAGCATGTAATTTTGTTATCTGAAAACCCCCAAATTCAAACACTTGCTCAATTTTTATTATTATTTTGGTCACTATTCTAACATCAATGTTTTCTTATCTAGAAGGGCAACGTAAGTTAGACGAATCATGGAAGATGAATTCCTTATGCATCTTCTATAAATGATTATCTTTAATGCAAGGGAAATTTAAATCCTTCAAACAAATTATATATCTTCAAAATGATTCAAGTTAATTTGTTAGAATAAAATATAAACTAAAACTCATAAATTCGAGAAGCTATTAAGTTTTAAAATAAAACTAAATTTATTTTATCAAATATAAAATATAAATATTAAATTTATTACAAATTTTGAATTAAATATCATTAGTGATAACAAATATTACAAGTGAAAAACTATATTAAAATATAATATTCATATTATGTTAAACTATAACATATTATATTAGTTTCAAGTTGTGTTCTTTAATATAAATATTAAATTTATTACAATTCAAATTAAATATCATTAGTGATAACAAATATTCAAAGTGAAAAATTATATTAAAATATAATATATTATGTTAAACTATAATATGGGTATGTGTAGGATCATGGTATACCAAACTATGGCCTTAAGTGGCAATGAAAAATTAGAAAATCAAGGTTAGTCAACTTGATGTACAAGGTTGAACATCTTATGAACCTTATGTGAAAAAGTTGTAAGAATAGAATTTGTAGGAAATTGAATGTAGTTTCTAAACTACTAGCCCTTGTTTGAAATTTTTGTTGTCTAATTGTTCAAAATTTTAGATTTCAATGCAGTACTACAAAAATTTCAAGGAAAAGATAAAAAGCATGTGTATGTCTGACCACCTTAATCACAATCAAATGATAATATATTTTCCCAAGATTCTAGATATAAGTAGTAGACTCATGCCCGAATGTGATGCATATTTTTTTGTAATTTTTGGTCAAATAAATAATTAATTATAAATTTTCTGCTACAAATTTTTTAGAATAAAAAAACTCTCGTGCCTGACCAGCTTAACTAATTCAAAATTTTACCAAATTCAAATTTATTTTTTTCTTATAGTAGCCAAAGCATAGAATGTGACGCATGTTTTGGATTTCAAAAAGGTTAAACAGTTTGAAAGTTATAGTTTTTTTCAATCAGTATGTCAATTACGACTTTAAAGATAACTCAATTGAAAAATAAGTAATAATTACTTACCGAACTCAAAATTTGACAATAATTATATTGATGGAAAGCTAATAATGTCTTTAAGAAACCCTTTTCATTTCATCAATTTTGGGTGAAAAAATAATCGTCAGCTACATGGTCGAAGTCTTGGTATCAAGAACTATCTCCTGAAACATGCCTAAAGTGTTGACCACCAACGTTTGGTAATGCCGAAGAAAATACCACGCCTAATCAGATATCCAAAACATCCCACCTATTTTGAAATTTCAATTGACCCACTTTTCCCAAATTCAAGTTTTAAAAAAAATGTATTCTTTTAATAGTAATATTAATTGTCTTATAAATTAAGTTGTATTCTTTTTATGTTAGTATTAATTCAAGTTTGATATTAAATTAAATTTTTGTTATGTTAATATTAATTCCATTTTAAATATTAATATTAAATAATAATAGCATAGCATAAATATTATAATATAAGTTTTTATATTAGTATGTATTATATTATAAATGATATACAAAATGATTTCAAAAAAATACCTGCACAGTTGATTTGAGGACAGACAATTTCAGCCTAAATTCTCTTGAAAATATCTAGCATGGTATTTTTTTTATAGACTCCTTGTAATTTCGACAATCTGAATCTACCTAAGTAGATGTCAATGGACTTCCCCTCGATTGAATACAATTAATTGATTTTTTAACTATCGAAAAGAAATTTCACATAGTTGTAAAACCACCATTCGCTCATCATCTGTTCTAGAAACTAATAGTGGCATAAAAAATGATGTAAGAACATTTAAGGTACATTGTCCATAAAAAAGTATATGAAACCTTTAATATATACATTAAAATGTGGAGGTGAAGGCTCTAGATCAGAGACAAAGACTGAGATAGAGATAGAGAGAGGGGTCATGAGGACTTCCTAGGGGTCCTAACGCATGATAAGGGGTACTATGACCCCTAGGAAGTCCCCATGACCCCTTTCGACAAATTGAAACCCTCAAGTGTGTCCTTAGGGGTCCTACGACCACTCTGAACACACTCGAGCATTCAAATATGTCACAAGGGGTCATGGGGACTTCATAGGTGTCCTAGTATGCCTTATCATGTGTTAGGACCCCTAGGAACTCCCCATGACCCCTTCTGACACATTGGAATGCTCAAGTATCCTAAGGTGTCGTAGGACCCCTTAGGACACACTTGAGGGTTCCAATGTGTCGAAAGGGGTCATTAGGACTTCCTAGAGGTCTTAACATGTGATAAGGCATACTAAGACCCCTGGGAAGTCCCTATGACCCCTTTTGACACATTGGAACCCTCAAGTGTGTCCTAAGGGGTTCCAATGTGTCAAAAGGGGTCATGAGGACTTCCTAGGGGCCCTAACAAGTGATAAGGCATATTAGGACCCCTGGGAAGTCCCCATGACCCCTTTCAACACATTAGAACCCTTAAGTGTGTCCTAAGGGGTCCTACAACCCCTTTAAACACACTTGAGCTTTCAAATGTGTCAAAAGGGGTCATGGGGACTTCTTAGGGGTCCTAATGCGTGATAAGGCATCCTAGGACACCTAGGAAGTCCCCATAACCCCTTTTGACACATTTGAATACTCAAGTGTGTCCGAAGGGGTCGTACGACCCCAGAGGACACACTTGAAAGTTCTAATGTGTCGAAAGGGGTCATGAGGACTTCCTAGGGGTCCTAACATGTGATAAGGCATACTAAGACTCCTAGGAAGTCCCCATGACCCCTTTCAACACATTGGAATGTTCAAATGTGTCGTAAGGGGTTGCAAGACCCCTTAGGAAACACTTGAGGGTTCCAATGTGTCAAAAGGTGTTATGGGGACTTCTGAGGTGTCCTAGTATACCTTATCACATCTTAGGACCCCTAGGAAGTCCTCATGACCCCTTCCGACACATTGGAACCCTTAAGTGTGTCCTAAGGGGTCCTACGACACCTCCAACCACACTTGAGCATTCAAATATGTCAAAAGGGGTCATGGGGACTTCCTAGGAGTCCTAGTATGCCTTATCATGCATTAGGACCCCTAGGAAGTCCTCATGACCCCTTTTGGAACATTAGAACCCTCAAGTGTGTCCTAAGGGGTCGTAGGACTCCTTAGGACACACTTGTGTTGAAAGGGGTCATGAGGACTTTGTAGGGGTCCTAACATGTGATAAGGCATACTAGGACTCTTGCGAAGCCCCCATGAGCCTTTTCAACACATTGAAAAGATCAAATGTGTCCTAAGGGGTCACATGACCCCTTAGGACACACTTGAGGGTTCCAATGTGTTGAAAGGGGTCGTGGGGACTTACTAGGTGTCCTAATATGCCTTATCACATCTTAGGACACCTAGGAAGTCCTCATGACCCCTTTCGACACATTGGAACCCTAAAGTGTGTCCTAAGAGATCCTACGACCCCTCTAGACACACTTAAGCATTCAAATGTGTTGAAAGGGGTCATGGGCATGTCCTAGGTGTCCTAGTATGCCTTATCATGTGTTAAGACCCCTAGCAAGTGCTCATGACCCCTTTTGACACATTGGAATGCTCAAGTGTGTCCTAAGGGGTCCTATGACCCCTTAGGACACACTTCAGCATTTCAATGTATCAAAAGGGGTCATGGGCACTTCCTAGGTGTCCTAGTATGCCTTATCAGGTGTTAGGACCCCTAGGAAGTCCTCATGACTCCTTTTGACACATTGGAACCCTCAAGTGTGTCCTAAGGGGTCCTACGACCCTTTAGGACACACTTGAGGGTTCCAATGTGTCAAAAGGGGTCATGAGGACTTCTTAGGGGTCCTAGTATGCCTTATCATGTGTTAGGACCCCTAGGAAGTCCTCATGACCCCTTTTAACACATTAGAACCCTCAAGTATGTCCTAAGGGGTCATAGGACTCCTTATGATACACTTGAGGGTTCCAATGTGTTGAAAGGGGTCATGAGGACTTCCTAGGGGTCGTAATGCATGATAAGGTGTACTAGGACCCCTAGCAAGTCATCATGACCCCTTTTCACACATTGGAACCCTCAAGTGTGTCCCAAAGGGTCATAGGACCCCTTAGGGCACACTTGAGGGTTCCAATGTGTTGAAAGGGGTCATGAGGACTTCCTAGGGGTCCTAATACATGATAAAGCATACTAGGACCCCTAGGAAGTCCTCATGACCCCTTTTGACATATTGGAACCCTTAGGTGTGTCCTAAAGGGTCGTAGGACCCCTTAGGACACACTTGAGGGTTCCAATGTGTCGAAAGGGGTCATGAGGATTTCCTAGGGGTCCTAATGTGTGATAAGGCATACTACCACATAGAGGAAGTCCCATGACCCCTTTCGATACATTAGAATGCTTAAGTGTGTCCTAAGGGGTCATAAGACCCCTTAGGACACACTTTAGGGTTCTAATGTGTCGAAAGGGGTCATGAGGACTTCCTAGGGGTCCTAACACATGATAAGGCATACTAGGACACCTAGGAAGTCCCCATGACCCCTTTCACCACATTTGAATGCTCAAGTGTGTTTGAAGGGGTTGTAGGACCCCTTAGGACACACTTGAGGGTTCTAATGTGTCGAAAGTGGTGATGAGGACTTCCTAGGAGTCCTAGTATGTCTTATCATGCGTTGGGGACCCTAGGAAGTCCTCATGACCTCTTTCAACACATTAGAATCCTCAAGTGTGTGCTAAGGGGTCCTACAACCCTTTAGGACACACTTGAGGGTTCCAATGTGTTGAAAGGGGTCATGAGGACTTCTTAGGGGTCCTAGTACGCCTTATCATGAGTTAGGACCCCTAGGAAGTCCTCATGACCCCTTTCAACACATTGGAACCCTCAAGTATGTGCTAAGGGGTCCTACAACCCTTTAGTACACACTTAAGGGTTCTAATGTGTTGAAAGGGGTCATGAGAACTTCCTAGGGGTCCTAGTATGCCTTATCATGGGTTAGGACCCCTAGGAAGTCCTCATGACTTCTTTTGACACATTGGAATCCTCAAGTGTGTCCTAAGGGGTCCTATGACCCCTTAGGGAACATTTGAGCTTTCCAATGTGTTGAAAGGGGTCATGAGGACTTCCTAGTGGTCCTAGTATGCCTTATAATGCATTAGGACCCCTAGGAAGTCCTCATGACCGCTTTCAACACATTGGAACCCTCAAGTGTATCCTAAGGGAAGTGGTCATGAGGAATTCCTAAGGGTCGTAAAGTGTTATAAGGCATACTATGACCCTTCAGAAGTCCTCATGACCCCTTTAGACACATTGGAATGCTCAAGTGTGTCCTAAAGGGTCATAGGACCCCTTAGGACACACTTGAGGGTTCCAATGTGTCAAAAGGGGTCATGAGGACTTCCTAGGGGTCCTAATGCATGATAAGGCATACTAGGACACCTAGGAAGTCCCCATGACCCCTTTCGACACATTTGAATGCTCAAGTGTGTCTAGAGGGGTCGTAGGACCCCTTAGGACACACTTGAGGGTTCCATTGTGTTGAAAGGGGTCATGAGGACTTCCTAGTGGTCCTAGTATGCCTTATCACATGTTAGGACCCCTAGGAAGTCCTCATGACCCCTTTCAACACATTGGAACCCTCATTGTGTCCTAAGGGGTCCTACGACCCCTTAGGACACACTTGATTGTTCCAATGTGTGGAAATGGGTCATGAGGACTTTGTAGGGGTCCTAACATGTGATAAGGTGTACTAGGACCCCTAGGAAGTCCTCATGATCCCTTTCGACACATTCAAACCCTAAAGTGTGTCCAAAAGGTTTGTAGGACCCCTTAGGACATACTTGATGGTTTCAATGTGCCGAAATGGGTCATGAGAACTTCCTAGGGGTCCTAACACATGATAAGGCATACTAGGACACCTAGGAAGTCCCCATGACCCCTTTCGATACATTAGAATGCTCAAGTGTGTCCTAAGGGATCGTAGGACCCCTTAGGACACACTTGAGGGTTCCAATGGGTCAAAAGGGGTCATGAGGACTTCCTAAGGGTCCTAATGCATGATAAAGTGTACTAGGACACCTAGGAAGTCCCCATGACCCCTTTCAACACATTTGAATGCTCAAGTGTGTCTAGAGGGGTTGTAGGACCCCTTAGGACACACTTGAGGGTTCCAATGTGTTGAAAGGGGTCATGAGGACTTCCTAGCGGTCCTAATACACCTTATCATGTGTTAGGACCCCTACGAAGTCCTCATGACCCCTTTTGACACATTAGAACCCTCAAGTGTGTCCTAAGGGGTCCTGTGACCTCTTAGGACACACTTGAGGGTTCCAAATTGTGGAAAGGGGTCATGAGGACTTTGTTGGGGTCCTAACATGTGATAAGGTGTACTAGGACCCCAAGGAAGTCCTCATGACCCTTTTTGACACATTGGAACCCTCAAATGTGTCCTAAAGGGTCATAGGACCCCTTAGGACACACTTGAGGGTTCCAATGTGTTGAAAGGGGTCATGAGGACTTCTTAGGGGTCCTAACACATGATAAGGCATACTAGGACACCTAGGAAGTCCCCATGATTCTTTTCAATACATTGGAATGCTCAAGTGTGTCCTAAGGGGTCGTAGGACCCCTTAGGACACACTTTAGGGTTCCAATGTCTCTCTCTCTCTCTCTCCCCTCTCTCTCTAACCTTTCTCTCTCTCTCTCTCTCTCTCTCTCTCTTCTCTCCTCTCTCTCTCTTTAGATGAGAGAGAGAGAGGAGAGAGAATGGTGAGAGGAGAGAGAAAGGTGAGAGAGAGAGATATCAATTTTGGTAGGAGATATCAGATATCCGATAATATTAGATATCTAATAATTTTGGATATCCAATTTGATTTACTGGTGTAAAAAAAAAACAAGATTCTCTCGGTCCCTCCAGAGAGTCATGTGTTTTTCCTGAATTACGGGATTCAAGTTGCAGCGAGAAGACAAACAACTTTTTTGGGTGATTTTATCAATTAACAAAGGTATTTCATCTTTTTGGGGGGTGGTTTTCTCTATTACCAAAGGTATTTGCATCTTCTTTTTGCTCTAAGTATGGGGACTACTAGTCGTTGAAAGCATAAACGGAAGAGGACACTCACAAATGAAGATGTTGAAGTGTATAGAGAAATGGATAGGGTTGCCCATCAGAACAAGAGACAAAGTATGTTGAATATTAATGAAGATGTGGGCATAGACCCACCTTTGAATGTGGTTTCAAGTGAAGAACATGAATTTGAAGTTGAAAATGTAGGTTTTGAAAATGAGAATTTAGGTTTTGAGGATGAAAATGTAGGTTTTGAAAATGAACATGTAGATGTGGACAATGGAAGTGTGGACATTGTCAATGACAATCCACCAATTGAATATGAAGGAATTGACAATGATAATGGTGTAGAAGAACCAAATCAATGTTACACATCTCCAAATTATATGAGAAATGAAGTCCCTCCGAAGGAAGAAAGACAAACTTCAAAATTGAGACCTTCAAGAAGAACTAAATGGTTACTTGAAATTGATGAGAACATAATGAGAAATTTCAAGGGAAAGAGATCAGAAAGAACCATTCGGTTGTGGGTTTCAATACCATTTGATCAATTTTTTAGGGACAAGACACTAGTTGAGAAATGTCAAATGTTTGTGCAATTGTTAAAGATGCAAAAGATAAGACATATACTAGTAAAATTGAAGATTAGTGTGAACAAGAAAAAGGAGCGGATTGCTATTATTGTGAGAAATCTTTTTAGTGCTCTCAATTCCATTGGGAAGACTACCAAGGAAAAAGATAAGAGAGCCACTAGGAGGGTTATTACAACCTCCTTAGTAAGTCATCATTTGAGAAAGGCTTGTTTGATGAGACAAACTTGTGTTGACTTGAATCTAAATCATAAAACTTTGTATAGAGCACTTGCAAGAAGAGAAAGACTTGATGATCCTCTTCAAAATGATACATGGGCTTATGGTGGGAGACTTTCACATTGTGATAAGAAGCTTGCTGATGCTGTGAAGGATCAAATTCAACTATTTTGGCAATCTAACTCAAGAGTGGTGGGCTAGTGAAGTTTGCTGAATGTTTTCATGAGGGCTACGAACATGATTTTGGAAAGACAATTGTCCACAAAAAGGTATATGAAACCATTAAATATACATTAAAAAGTGGAGGTGAGGGCTCTAGATGTGAGTTGGTTACTAAAGAATGCAATGTAGCTGATTTTATTTCAAATTTCAGGAAGAATCTTTTTTACAAGTATGCAAGGCATAGTCACTATACATTGCAGCCCCAAAAAGAATTGCAAGCTCAATATTACAATTCTATTCAAGTTTCTATCTTTGTGCACATAACATATAGACATTCTCCTGATAGTAGAGAAGATGACTGGAAGATAATTAGAGAGTACCATTTTTATATGAGCAATGATAGATTGCACTCATCCGAGTTTGTCCAACATTTCTTTGAGAATTATTTTGAGTGGGTGTTGGAAAATAATATTGCTATGGATGGACATCTCATTTGGTTAGATAATTGCACAGGTTAATTAAAAAATGCTCGTATGTTTTATTGGTTATGTAGAATGCATGTAGAGAGAGGTGTACCTCATATTTAGAGTTTTTTTGTGGCCGGTCATGGAAAAGGGGAGCATGATGGAGTAGGTGCATGCGTAAAGAGAGCTCTAGTTAAGGAGCAACTGAGGATTTCAAGTGCAGAACTCGTTAATGCCCATTCTATTGTTGATTGGTGTACTTCAACATTGTCATAGGGGGGACTCTTGATTCAGTGGTGTGTAGATTCTTTTGGTTGGTTGAGTTGGGCACAATAGGAGATAGGTTGGATTGTCAAACTATGAAAGATTCTTAAAAAATGCATTCATTTCGAAGCTCAGATGCTAGTACATGGACCATTTGGACACAAGAGTTGGCTTGTTATTGTCCAAGTTGTCTTCAGTGTGATTGGGATTAGTGTGAGTCAAGTGAGTGGGTTGATACATGGGTTCCACATTATCTTACTACTTTATCTCTCACAGTCTCTATAATAAATGATGACATGGATTGTTCACTTGACTACGACCGTCTTTCAGATCTTCTACAGCTGGGACATGTTTTTGCATTGGTTGCACCAAAAGGGAATCATGAGAGATTAGATTACTGGTTAGTACATTGTGTACGAGGAAAGCAGAAACTTGCACAATCGACGACAGATGATGATATGTTCACATATCTGACAGGATCATATGTTGTTATGGGAACATAGTTGCACACATGTATGATTAGAAATAATGGCATTCCTACATTTGAAGACTATGAGAAGCACAAAACCATTCTCATGTATTCACACCTTGTTATAGTAGCCAATGTTAAGTTGTTGAAACATCAAGGAAAACCAAAGACAAAGGAGCTTTGGACTATTAGTACTGCTGATCATGAAGCAATGCTAAATACTCTCAAGCATAGAGATGATCCTTCAGGAACACTTCAGTAGGTAAGTTCAACTCAAGTTAAAATATAGTTCTATAATTTGCATATTTAGATGCCAAAAGGGCACTTCTTATATTCTCTATTAACTTTTCTTTTGCCTTCCAAATGTAGGGATTGGAGTGAAAAGGACACTTATTTTTTATATATAGTTGTGTAATTTTCATATTTAGATGCCAAATTTTGTATGTAAAACCAACAATCAAATGTAATGTGCATAGTTAGATGCCAAATTTTGTACAATAATCGAATTTAATGTTCATATTTAGATGCCAAATTTTGTATATAAAAACAACAATTGAATGCAATGTGCATATTTAGATGCCAAATTTTGTATATAAAAAATTTGATGCAAAATTGGAAATATAAAAGAGCTCATGGGGTTGATTTGCAAATATTAAAAGCCCACATTTGTATCGTCTTAATGCCATGTAAAGTGCAAAAAATGTGTTTCCTTACTATGAATGTTGTATCCTTATATAATTTGTATCATCTTAATTTTGTATCCTTACATTTCTATTGTCTTAATTCCATTACATTTGTATCATCAAATGATGTAATAGTTGGAGTCATTGAGTCAAAATTGGTCAAATGTGTCTAAAGTAAAATGATGATTCCCTGAGTGAAGGGATAGTGTTCAAGGATTACATCCTAGCACCAAATGGACTATGCCATTAGCTCTGGTTGGGTGGGTAAATGCTAGGAACAACCCCATTTCGACCACTTAGTCACCAGAACATTCTGGACCATGCCAGACCAAAGTGTCCCCAAGGTGCACTAAGCATGATTGGGTAGTGAACTTTCAAGGCTCATAACTCAAACCCTATGAGAGGTATCAGAGATTCATGACATGCTATATGATGACATTTCTGAGGCCTACAATAACCTCTCTCCATTTTGGGAGATTCAAATTTGTTTGAATTTGGCACTCCAGTCTCACTTGATGCCAAAACTTGCAGTGAGGGTCAGTTGAAAGTTGCACCAATGGATTACTTCCAAACCATTCATCCTGGTACTAAATGGACAGCACCATTAGCTCTAGCTAGGTGGGTAAACACTAGGAAAAACCTTGTTTCAACCACTGAGTCATCAGAACGTTCCAGACCACGTTGGAGCAAAGTGTCCCCAAGGTGCACTAAGCATGATTGGGAAGAAAACTTTCGAGGCTCGTAACTCGGACCCCATGAGAGGTATTGGAGATCCATGAGATGATACAAGATAGTGTTTCTGATGCCTACAATAACCTTTCTCTATTCTAGGAGATTCAAATTTGTTTGAATTTGGCACACCAGTCTCGCTCGATGCCAAAACTTGCAGTGAGGGTCAGTTGATAGTTACACCAATGGATTAATTCCAAACCATTCATCCTAGTACCGAATGGACTATGCCATTAGCTCTGGTTCGGTGGGTAAATGCTAGGAACAACCCCTTTTAGACCACTGAGTTAGCAGAACGTTCTGGACCACGCCGGACCAAAGTGTCCCCAAGGTGCACTAAGCACAATTTGGCAGCAAATTTTCGAGGCTCATAACTCAAACCCCATGAGAGGTATCAAAGATCTATGAGATGATATAGGATGGTGTTTCTGATGCCTACAATAAATTCTCTCCATTTTGGGAGATTCAAATTTGTTTGAATTTGGCACGCCAGTCTCGCTCGATGCCAATACTTGCAGTGAGGGTCAGTTGAAAGTTGCACCAATCGATTACTTCCAAACCGTTCATCCTGGCACTGAATGGACTATGCCATTAGCTCTGGTTGGGTGGGTAAATACTAGGAACAACCCCTTTTAGACCACTGAGTTAGTAGAACGTTCCAGACCACGCCGAACCAAAGTGTCCCCAAGGTGCACTAAGCATGATTGGGCAGAAAATTTTCAAGGCTTGTAACTCAGAACCCATGAGAGGTATCGGAGATCTATGAGATGCTATAGGATGCCTACAATAACCTCTCTTTGTTCTGGGAGATTCAAATTTGTTTGAATTTGACACACCAATCTCGCTCAATGCCAAAACTTGTAGTGAGGGTCAATTGAAAGTTGCACCAATGGATTACTTCCAAACCATTCGTCCTAGCACCGAATGGTCTACACCATTAGCTCTAGTTGGGCAGGTAAATACTAGGCACAACCCTATTTTTACGACTGAGTCAGCAGAAAGTTTTGGACCACGCCAGACCAAAGTGTCCCTAAGGTGCACTAAGCACGATTGGGCAGTGAACTTTCAAGGCTCGTAACTTGGAGCCCGTGAGAGGTATTGGAGATTCATGAGATGCTATAGGATAGCATTTCTAAGACCTACAATAACCTCTCTCCATTCTAGGAGATTCAAATTTGTTTGAATTTGGCACGCCAGTCTCGCTCAATGCCAAAACTTGCAGTGAGGGTCAGTTGAAAGTTGCACTAAGCACAATTGGTCAACAAACTATCAAGCCTCATAACTCAGACCCTGTGAGAGGTATCAACAATCCATGAGATGCTACAAGACCATGTTTCTTAGGTGTTCTTAGTGTATTTGCAGGGGTAGAGACAAAGTACTGATATTTTGTCCAAAAGACTAATATGTTTTGATATGGCCAAAAGGGTGTTTGATTATTGCCAAAAGGGTGTTTGATTATGTAATTAGGCCAGTTTGAAGTCTTTTAGCCATTGGGAGTAAAAGGTAAGTCTAAAACCCTTGAAATAATTTTAATAGATATCCTTATATATCTCAAATGATGAATTACACGTGTGAACACATGTAGAACATAAAGCGTACACATAAATTTTCTTAAGTCATGAAGCATACATGTAGCACATAATTATAAAGCATACAAAATGAATTCACTTAAGTCATGAACATAGCCTATACACGTGAATTTAGGTTATGAATATTGTACTTGAATATACATGAATATACTTAAGGCATAAATTGTACACATTAGTACATACACACAAGCATGTTTACATACTAACAATGAATAAATGAACACACAATTAACAAATTGAATCGAATATCAAGTTTCATATATATATCAAAATGAGCAATAATTTTGTACATATTTATATGTCAACATATCTAGATACAATGTAGTATACGC
The DNA here is from genome assembly GCA_027943335.1 of Chamaecyparis obtusa. Lineage (NCBI taxonomy): Eukaryota > Viridiplantae > Streptophyta > Pinopsida > Cupressales > Cupressaceae > Chamaecyparis > Chamaecyparis obtusa. The sequence continues at coordinate 62,022 of BSBK01012505.1, read as the reverse complement.
CATCTCAAAATATGTCATATGACATCTCAAAATAAGAAGTTCAACTACAAATATTTCTAGGACATCCTATTCTATTGGTGGATCATCAAAATGGAGCCTCTTTGAAGTAGTCTTCGGCTCTAATGGATCCTGCATTCAAACACAAAAGTGAAACCCCAAGTTAGATTAAAATTCAGAATCATAGTCAACAATAATAAATAAAATTTAAACTAAAATTGAACTCTCATATACCTCGCCTCTTTGTCTCCTCCCGTGGGAAGGAGAACTAATATATGTCCTAGGTAACAAAAGAATAGTGCCACCAATGATGACTCCCACTCGTATATGTTTATGAACATGAGATTGATCTACGAGTTATACTATTTAATGTTAAAAACTTGGTAGAAAATATATGTTTACAAAATAACTGAATTAACATTAAAACTTACCTCTATTGAACTTTCTTCATGGATTGTTGACTGAGTCATCAGTGATACAAACCCTTGCCATTATGGCTCCCTCAAACTAGGAGTGACCTACAAAAGTCAAACAGATACTTCATATTATCATAACTTGACCATATAATATATACTTGATAGAAAAATACACACAAATAACTTTAGAAATGTATGTAACATGGGGCTATCACTCTGAATGGATATGCCTGTGACTCTATTGTGATGATAGGGTCTCATGACATGATCACATGCCACTATCTATCAAATAAACCATGTAAATTAAAAATGAGTACGCACAATTGCCAAGTATACATGTATGCATAAACAAACTAAATTACTTAATTACCTTTCCTTTATCAATAGCTGACACCTGCACCCCCTCACATTGCCCCCCAATGGCAACTGGTGACACCTACATCAGTATGTAAAAGATGATCATAAAAATTAGAAAACAATGTACATATACTATTATAATAATTTAAAAGGAAACCAATGAGTACATTAAAACATATGTATCATGGAAGAGTCAAGACCAAATGATATGGCCGAAAGCGTGGACCCCTCCACCTGTGCCATCTCCTCCTCTGTCATCAACTAAACATAAATGTAACACATAAAAAGACATAAGTGGGAAATTATTATAAGGAAATTCTACTAAAAATACGAACAATAAAATTTAAAAATAATGTTAAAAGTGAACAGTTTACCCTTACCATAACAATGGGAGTTCATGGCACTATAGGCTCCTGATGCACATCTCCATGAGCTAATTTAGTGTCTGTAGTGTGCTATGTAGAATTGTCCCCATCGAAGCCAAAATGATATGTATCACTATTAGTCAGGAGACCAAGGAAAATATTCTTGCATATAATGCAAGTGTGGGCCACACAAACATGTGAGCTCGTGGAAGTGCTAGAAGCATTAGGACAAGGAGGCAACAATGTTGTGCTTTGTGTAACTAGCAAATCACTCAATCTGTAAATGGCTTGAATAGTCTGTGAGTCAGCCTCAACAATAATGTTTGGATGCTGCACTATGGGAGGTGGTGAAATCTCGGGAGGGGGGACATATGTGTCGGATTTCACCGGTTGTGACGATGGCCTGTCTTGTGGAGTGCCTAAACCTACACCCTGGTTCGGTCTCATACTCTAATAATCCACCTTGTGACTGAGCACAAATTCAGCATACAATTTTCTAAGAAAATAAATTGGGACATCCAAATTGTTGTGAGGTGGTCTATCAAAAACCATCCATCAATGGTTCCAAAAGTTGTCACCTGTTGCACTATTTGTGCACCATTTAATTGACAACTTGGTTTTTTTTAGGGTTTACTTTTAGACCGGTTTTAGGATCCATAGAAAGATTAGCTATGTCATGTTTTGTTATATTTAGGTTCATGACTTGATCATAATCAAGCCCATCGTCAAACTGGGCGTGCATGTAATCGCACCAAAGAAGTACAGCATTATGTTGTTGTGTCAGTTTTTCCATGTTTTCAATTATTATGTTCAATGTCGTAAACATGGGGAGTAATGTGGGGATATTGGCATATGCAGTTTCAAATCCTCTAAGTTCATTTAGATTATCTCCTATTAGATCTTCTAAATGACAAGGGTTTCTGACAGGTACGTCTTATGGAGGTGGGGGATTGTTGGGAGGTGGTTCTGGATTGTTTGTGGGATCATTAGGAGGGTTTTCTGATTCCATGTCTGATAACAATGAAAAAACAAATCGATAATTACAATGAATTTTAAAAAATAATACAAAAACTCATTGCTACCCTAATTTTTTATATAAAAAACTCTATATTTCTATTTAAAAACAATAAAAACAATATAAATTAGAAGTTATTACTTACTTGGCAAATAAGGAAAAATCAGATAGGGGAAACAATATCGGATATTAGATAGCCCTAGCTGTGTTCACATTTTTACAATGAAAAAATGTGAACCCGGTTGGGTACAGTGATTTATAATCACTGGCAAATATCAGATATCTGATAATTATCAGATATCTGATATACCCTCTCGCTTTGGCTTTTGGCTTGGTTAGGTGTACTGACACCTAGGCCTACTAAAAAGTCAACAAATCTATTTGTGCGCTTTTGGACGAGTGAAAATTGGTTTTTTTCACATCGCCACTTTTTGGCATACCATGATCCTACACATACCCATATATTATATTAGTTTCATGTTGTGTATTCTTTAATTTAACAACAATATTCATGGATTCCTTTTCTTTCCTTGCAATACCGATTAGTTGTTCACAGTTTTCTATACTAGAGGTTTTTGTCCTCTTTTGTGAGATGTATTTTGTATATGCTCAATTATAAGAACTATTTATGGATTTTTAATGAGATATAAGGAGCTTGTGTTAGTGAATGAGATAGTGATATGTAGATAGAGATAAAGAGGGAGAGAGAGAAATAGAGAGAGGATAGAGGTGAAGTATGTGTGTGTATACATGTGTGTATATACACATATATGTATATATACATATACACATGTGTGTATATATATACACATGTATGTATATGTGTATATATACATACATGTATGCATATGTGTATACATGTATGTATATACACATATGTATACACATATACACATATTTGTATATATATACACACATGTGTGCATATGTTTATATACACATGTGAATATGTGTATATATATACATATATGTACAGACATATACACACCATATTCAAAGAAATTAAAATAAAGAATTTAAATTCTTTATGCATCTTCTCAGTCATCTTCTGGGTGAACCAAATGAGTCAACCCATATTTCGTAAATCATTTTCAGGTTTTGTACCTTCTAGAATTGCAACATCTTCCAAAATTGACTATATCCAACATTTGGTATTCCAACACCCAAATAGACCCTAAAGCAATTGGGTCGTGAGGATTAAGAAATTACTCTGATTAACGATCCAAGAGTGAAACATACAAAATGTGTTGAGGAGTCCACGGTACACCATAGGAGTGAAAGTCTATGGTGGGATCAAACCAGAGGTAAATCCTCTGTTCTTTGTCACCTTTACCACTCACATATACATTTGTGTGAACAACATAAGGCTCTCTTGATTTCTTTCCAAAAAACTCAAAGTCCAGTTCACCATGGTTCGATCCCTCAGAAGAAAACTGCAATGCAAATCACTAAATTATGTTGTGTTTTCATAATAAATCAGTCTGTTTCAACCAAATTAAGACTATAATTTCAAATACATACATAATAAGTAGTCACACTGCCAGCAGAATCGCCACGAACTAGCTTGATTTGCATGTTAATATTCCCAAATAGATACTTATTTTTTGAAGCAAAGCTTGACCCTATTAAACAAACACACTTAATATCAGCAGAGCTGAATTTTTTTTTACATAAATAACTTGAATTCATCATTTCTTACCTGAATTTTGATCCAGGTTAAGTTGCAGCTCCTGCTTGCCATTAAAGAATCTAACATGGTCTACATCCAAGGAAAAATAGAATTCTTTGCCCAAACTACTAGTGACTCCCTTGAGCAATATACACAATGAGAATAGGAAAACTTAAGAATATTGTAGCCACTTGCTATGTTACGTGTCATGAAAACCATTTTCTAATAAACTAAGCCCTTGCATGACCAGTTTCTAAAGCCTTGCTATATATAAGAACGAGCATTGTTGGAATATAAAGAAATTGAGTTTAATTGGTACATCATCCGAAACTTCTAATTGACATAAAAATATACATGTCTTTGCTTGAAAATTTTCATTGTTTTGGATTAAAGAATATAAAAGAATGGTGATTACATATAAACAATCCTAGATAAGTTTTGAACAATTACAGATTCAATGAGTTTTATACGTCGAGGTCATACATGTGTTCACTGTAAATGTGTCAAAATGTTTTGGGAGTGACTTTACAATTATTTTATTATCTAATTATTTTCATAGAGTTCATTAATAATAATATTGGTTATATCATTAAGTTTAGGGCTTAACATCCCTTTATTTTTATTTTTTTGTATAATGGGTTACTTTGTTTTCTATTTTTATTTAGGGCTTAACATCACTTGGTAAGCAAGATTAGTGAGTTCG
>BSBK01012505.1:0-52500 GCA_027943335.1 Chamaecyparis obtusa | reverse complement strand
ATTGTCCTGCCACAATTCTTCCAAAAATTCAGCGGAACGAAGCTCTAGAACCCTTAGATTTTTTAATATAAGCCATGATGGAAGATTTTGTAGGGGAAAATCTTCCCAGCGAAGCCATACAAGGTCTTCTGTCAATGATGCAAATTCTTCCGTAAACTCATTTCCTTTCACAGAAAGAATTTGTAGTGTACTCGAGAATCTAGGGCGTTTAGACGGTCTCCTTGAGTTTCCCATTAACTGATGCGTATACTCTTTGAATGCCACAAACGCATCTGCAGGTTTTATCCCTCGAATCTGCTTCCTTATCTGAGTTAAAAAATCAGACATATGGAGTGTTCCAAATTCAATCAAAATCACAGAAAACAGAGGCCGACAAAAAGACGAACTAGTGTTTAAAACTCCGTGATTAAAGAAAACAGGCAATATATATAAGAAATCAGTCCTCTAATTACTCACATCTAACAAATAAACACATAATGGGAGATCCAACATTAATCTCACCGTTGAATGATTCTTCATGTCATCGATCTGCTGAGGACACCAAAGCCGATATGGTGACTGTCTACTTGCAATCTCTCTTCCCATATCCCTCAGGTGATCGTGCATCCTTATTACTATTATATTTTCCAGTTCGAACTTTCTCCCCTTGATCCTTCTGTCCTCGACCAGCTCCACAAGACATTTATTCACAAATGTTTCAAAACCTTGCAGACCACTCCATCCCGATCCATCCCACGCTGCTATAGCCGTGCTCTTCTCTTCTCCAAGGAAAAAACAAGCTACATCTAAGAACATCTTTTGATCTTCTTCATCCAGAGCATCGTAGCTAATCTCTAATATTTGTCCGATTTCGCGAGGCAAGATTCTTTTGATTTTATGTAATTGAGATTTCCAGTAATCTTTGGACTTTTTGCCATACAAATGTGCACCCAATACTTTGAGGGAGAGAGGCAAACCATTGCAAGCCCTTAAAAATTCTTCAACCAGAGTTTCAAAATCAGCAGGTGGAGAGGGTTGCGAAAAAGCATGCCAGCAGAACAGCTGCTTGGCATGTGGATTGGCAAGTGCAGGCATGTGATAAATGCAGTCCAGGCCCCAAGATTGGAGGACGCCCAATTCCCGGGAGGTAACAATGACCATACTCTGGGATCCAAGGTTGTCCTTTCTTGGGAGTAAAGCATTCAGCTGGTCAATGTGATCCACGTCATCCAAAACGATGAGCGCCCGATGAGCGCTCAAGCGATTTGCGAGAACGACCTTGCCTTCATCGACATGGTCGAAGGGCGAATGATGGACATCGACTCTGAGGTCAGCCAGAAGCTTTTTCTGCTTCTCGCACAGAGCATTTCTGGAGGCTGCATCTCGCACATCAAATACAAAACTGCATCTCTCAAAGGAAGGGAAATTTCTGTTGTACAACTCTTTGGCCAAAGTGGTTTTCCCACTACCTCCCATGCCCACGATCCCCCTGATTTTTACTCCCTCTTCTGTTGCAACTGATTGGAAGCCTTGTACCAGCTCATCCAATACAAGCGGATGCTCGGCTACCCATAACGGGACCTTTTTCATGATTTGGAGTGAACGTTTCACAACATTCTTCAAAACTGTGGCCTCATCCCTAAACATTTTTAACCCAAAACAAAAATCAAAACAGAACAGACTAATATTATGTCTTAATTCTTAAGTGCTAATGCCACAGAGAGTAGAAATAGAGAAAATAGATGTAACACTTGGGTGAGATAGAATAAATAGAGAAAATAATACATACTCATTATTGCTGACCAGGAAGCCAGATTTGAATGAACTCTCGCAGAGTGCCTTTTTCCACACATTAAGCTTTTCCTCTGTGTATCTGCCCTTCCTTTTATGCTCTGAAAATGCATGGACATATATTCCTTTCTCTTGCTCAATATATCTGAGATCAGAGGGTTCAACATTATAGAAAATGGGAATTATTTTTGCAGCAGTTTTTAACATGAAAGTTAGCTCAGCTAAGCACCATGGGGATTCGGCATAGTTAGGGGAAAAAATGGCGATGTGAAGGGTAGCAGTAGTCATGGCGTGTTGTATCTCTGCTGGAATTGAATCACCCGCCTCAAGGGCTTCCTTATCTAGAAAAACATGAAATCCCTGGGACTGAAGTTGAGCGTAGATGGCAGTGGCTAATGTATGTTTCACATCGCATCCACGATGATTAATAAATATGTCCCAGGGCTCTCCAGATTTAGATGCAGATTCAGGTGCTAGCCCATCGAAGGCGAATTCTGGTTGAGTTTGATTTTGGGTGGCTGTGGAAACTGAGGAAGAGGAAGCCATGACATCCATTGAACGGAAGAAAGAAAGAGGGTTTCTGATTTAGGACAAATGAAGGATTTCGAGGCAAAAGCAAATGATAAGTAAAAACATACATTCATTCATTTATGTAGAATGGTGTGTACAAAACCACAATTATTAACGCCTGGAATCTTCTGTCGACGCGAAAATCTCAAAAGAAGAATTTCGAGACGCGAAAATCTCATCGTTTTGTTCCTTTCACACTTTCTATAACTAGCCTATTGACCCCTATTAAGTATCCAATGATATCGAGTTTGCATAAAATTGTGAAAGAAATTTGTAATTGAGAAAAATTGTATGTTAAGGCATTTTAAATGTAATAATCAATTTATAAGTAGTAAATATTTTTTTTTAACTTATTATAAATTTTACATTATCATTGTTCTATATAATTATATTTTTAGTTCTTAGATTCTATTTTCATTTTCTTAAATTAGATTTGTAGGTGTAGATTTTATCAAAGTTATTTCCATTTCAATTTACTTAAATATTATAGGTTATAATAATTAAATAGTCAATAGTAATTTTAAATCTCAATTTCAAATTAGTATATATTAATATTAAATGACTCTTTTCAAGTTAGTGTATATTTATATTAAAATATTTTTAGGTCTAAATGTACTATCCTTGAAAAAATTGAAGGAACTCAAAATCAAAATTTTAATGCAATTTGCAATTCAATTTACCATTGGCAGATCATTTATAACTCAATTTATCATTTGCAGATTAAATTTGTTGATATTTTAAAAATAGATAATTAGTCAATTTTATTTTATTTTTAAGAAAATTTGATCAGTGGAAATGAAGAATCATAATACTTTTTTTATTTTTTGTCTATAATGAAAATTAAAATTAGGACAAAGCTGTTATAATAATTTTTAAAATTGACTATGTAAAACCATCAATATTTCTTATCATACTAAATGATCTATTAACATCAGAATACAAAAGAATATAAAGAAAAGAAAGACAATAAAATTTGAAAGTTGATGTGTATAATTTCATGCCAGTTAAAATAGAGAAAACATAAAACAGAGAGAAATTTAATGTGCACAATTTTAGGCAGTTACATAAGAGAAAACATAAAACACAGAGCAGGTGTGGAATCCATTGAAGTGTGATTGGAAGTGAGCCTTCACATGTAGATGTCTAAACATGCATATAAAGGGGCATTGGCTATGCTGCTGAGTAAATCCACCGCATGCCATGCCCTTATCCCATCATCCACAGCATTTGAGGTACGCACTTTGCCCATTGACAACTTGTCAGCAGAATCTCAAAATGAATGACCCGCAACCAAGATGACAAGACAGGAGGTCATTCAATGAAAAGTAGTGAAGTAAATAATGTAAAAAGTAGAGGAAAGACATAAATTTTTTTATTAATATATCTTATTCACTTTATTTAATAAATATTAATTTTTTAAAATAATTTTATATAGAAAAAAATATATTTTATTTATAGAGAATATATTTAATTTATTTTTTTTTAAAAATTATTTTTAAAGTGAATATTTTTTAATATTATCTTTTTAGATAATTTCAAAATAATATTAGAAAGTAAAAATATTCTTTTATTTTAAGTGAGTATTTTTATTATTAATATATGAAGACTAATTTTGAGGTGTATAACAAAGAGATTGTTATACTAAACTATAAAATTACAAAAAAATTCTAGAACTAATATGTAATAGAGACACACATTAAATACTCAGTGAATTAGTCAATGAAACACTATATAATGTGTAGTAGAAAATTTGATTTACTTGACTAATGCTTCTCTATTTTTTTCGAAAGCTCAATCAAACCAATTATTGATTGGTTGCAAAGTGGGTTTGTTTATATCTTCAAACAACAAATCACATCATATAATATATTTATTTAAGTTATATGTAATTTGATGTGATATTATTAAATTATCAATCATGAACATAAGTAGAACATTAATAGAGAGTTAATTATTTTATCAATTTTAATTAAAAATTATAATATATTAAAATGTAATTATTTAATAATGTGATCTCAAACTGCTTCATCTTGAAAATGCTCTCTATTATCTAGATGATAAACATTGATGCTAAAATCCACACAAACAATAAAATTCAAAGCAACAAAGCTCATAAATTATTGTCTTCATATACCAAATCCTTAAAAAATTGTTATCTTAACTTTGTGCATTAATTTATTTAGTTCTAGCATAATCTTTTATGGTTGATGATGAATCATAATGAGTGATTTGAAAAGTTGAGCAAAGAAATTTCACATAGTTAATTGTCACTATGAGTGATATGAAATGTTGAGTAAAAGAGTTCACATATTTGAAAACATCATAGGCTATACCTACAATGTATTATATTTATTATTTAATAATATTTTTATTTTACTTATAATGAACATAAGTTATATTCTTATTACATATCACATTTTCAAATAAAAATTATTAAATACAAATATAATTATTATAATTAAATTAATATAAAAATATAATAAATGTATAATATTATGCATTACTCTTCAAATTTTATTTTGATGAAAGGGAAAAAGTTACTTAGGTTCTTCAAAGGAATCTATTTGTTAAAAAATGAAGATAACTAAATTTAATATATATATATTTAACTAAATTTATCAATTAAATTTACTATACAATAATTATATTTTTGAAAATTAAAAATATATTTATTTTATAATATGATCACAAATTATTAAAATATGTTTAAAAAATTAAAATACAAACATAACAATTATAATATATATTATTTTTTAAGTCAGTTCTTATGGCTCCGAGAGCTGTGTTGGGAAAAATTAGAAAATGTTTGAAAGATTTTTTATGGAAAGACAATCTGAATGATAAGCCTAAAATTCCTCTCATTTCATGGGATAAAATTTGTTTACCAAAGGACGCAGGGGGAGCTGGTCTACATAGTCTATTTGAAAGAAACATTAGCCTTGGTGCAAAATTATGATGGAAATTTTATGAAAATCCAAAAGCACTATGGGCTAGGATAATCAAAATTAAGTATCTAGATTGTGACGATTCGGCTAGGATCTTCACAATGAGAAGCCCACCTTTAGGCTCTTCAATGTGGAACTTCTTGGTTTCTTGCAGACAGGTTATTCTCTCGTACCTATCATGGATGGTCAACTCAGGAAATAGGGTAAGTCTTTGGGATGACTTGTGGAATAGGTTCCCTCCTATTTCTTCCTATTCAAGAATCCTACCAAACACTCGGTTAGTTCTCGAGAAAATTTGGGAGGTAAGGTTAAAGATTATATACATGTGAAGCAGTTTGGAGGGGTAACGAAAACAAGTTGGAAAGATTTATCCTCTCTAAATTTACTGCAAGATCAAAAGGATACTCTTCTAGGAATTCTTGATCAAAGACTGACAATAATTAATAAAGAAGAGGATAAACTAATATGGACTAAAGCAGGAAGTGGCAAATACTTAGTTAAAGAGGGATATTTTTCTATCACAGAGAACAACAAGGGCTCCCATAATCACATTTATCACTTCTATTGGCATTCAACAATTTTACCAAATGCAGGATCCTTCCTATGGTTGGCTTTACAAAATAGAATTCTTACAAGTGATCGCCTATTTAGATTAGGAATTGTAGATAAATTCCATTGTGTCATGTGTGGTCAAGTGCAAGAAGATGTAAATCACTTGATGGTATCTTGTGATTTTGCACAACAAATCTGGTATTGGGTTTGTGGAAAGCTGAGTTGGCATGGCCCTTTACCTCCCTTTCTCTCCCAAGTATTATAGCAATGGCCCCTTTTGCATAAAAGTTCTTTTTTGCAGTGATCTAGAGGGTTATTCCAGCAGCAGTTGTTTGGTGCATCTGGTGGGAGAGGAATAAGAGAGTTTTTTGAAAAGAAACAAATTCAGCAGATCAAGTATGTGTCATCTCGAAGAAGTCAATTTTAGAGATGGTAAACGCATACACACGTAGATCCAAATCCCTCTCTTCCACATTCTCTTCTCAAGACAACATAATTTTAAATGAATGGCATCAAATTACTATCCCTTTCAAGGGAGTTCTTGTGGTAAACAAGTCTAAATCAGAGGCCAGGAAAGATGTCAAGTGGGAGCCTCTAGATGAGCAGTTCATAAAACTAAATTTTGATGGGGCATCCAAGGGTAATCCAGGTATCTCAGGGGTAGGGTATGTGTTACGAGGTCCTGGTATCTTTCATGGAGGGTGTAGCAAGATCCCAGAAGGCTCTAATAATATTGCAGAAATCAAAGCTCTCTAGTTAGGGGTAGACTTAGCTATCAAATGGGGGATAATGAAGATTCATATTGAGGGTGATTCTTAGATTATTACTTCTACTCTAGCACCAAAAAATTCTACAAGTTGGGAGATCCAATGCATTCTAGCTAAGGTAATTAATCTCCTTTCTAAATTTGAAGAATTTAAAATTTCGCATTGTTACAGGGAAGCCAATGCAGTGGCTAACTGGCTAGCTAATAAAGGGGCCTCACTAGATCATGGGTCCTTGGAGTGGGGACATAAAGAGTTGTTACAAAACCTTATTAAGGATAATGCTTCTCTTAAGGATTCAAAGGAGTTGGAATTCATTTCACCTCATTAAAGCATTGGTGTGGGATGTAAGGGGTTTGAGACAAGTCTCAAATTGTGTCTTTGGTTTTTGTGGGTAGGCTTTTGGATCTATTTGATCCTGGGGTTCCTCAATGTTCTTCCGAGGATGGGTGTTTCATGTTTATGTAAAATTTTATTGTACTTGCTAGGATAAAGGGGTTTTCTTCCTGCTTCTTTCCCCTTTGAGCCTTTCCAAAGCAGTTTTAATAAAAAGTATAATGGTTTTGCCATATTTCAGTGACATAATTTTGTATCCAGTTTCCACAGTCTTTAGGGTATATGTTTGCAAGAAGGCATCATACATTTTGCCTTACCAGGTCTTGCTAAAAGTAGGGTATGCAAAAATTCTAAGGCAAATTGGTGATTTGCAAGAAACAACTCTCACTGGTAAGGGAAGAGGAACTTTTTTCTTGTCAGTATGTTATTGTTAAGAAAGGATGGGTGCATTTGAATAAGGTCTTGTAGCCCTACAAGATGACCATAGCTATGGTTAGATGTGCAGACACTGAAGGTTTTTTGTCAGGAATGTTTAGGGACAAGATAAGGTGTGCTCCTTTTGAGCACAATTTCAATTTCCTTGAGGATATAATAAGGAATGAGTTTGATCTCCAAACTCAAGAGATTAAGAAGGAAAAGTGGGTGATCTACAAGAAGACTATAGATTTCATTAGAAATTTTGATAAAAGTTATGACCCATTGAAAATTTTTGAGCCATGGGCTAGAAAGGTAGATACTCTTATGGAGCATTTTGAGGGGATCATGTAGACAGTAAATTAAAAGAGGGTTGCAGTAAGTCAGACAGACCCTGAGAGAGCGAGGAGAATTTTGAGTCAGCCTGGATATACATAGTTGACCCCCAGGGGAACCTATACCATGAAACAAAGAAAAGGCTATAATGTTCTTCTCCCAGTTCGATAGAGGAATGAGGATGTTCCATCTACTTCCAAAGGGAAAAGACCTATGGGTGATCCAATGACACATGAGCCTTCTCCAAAGAGGTAGAGGCAAGAGGAATCAAGGCCAGAATAGGATGTCTATTCTCCTTCCTATTCCCCTTTGCATTTAGATGAACATGGAGTTGCAGAACAATTGGTGCAACTAAGTAATGAGGGAAATATCTTTGTTTCAAATGATGAGTTACAAGGAGTGCCAGAGGCACCTAGGGAGATAGCAATGGATCTCACTATTGTAGAGTTTGAGGGTAAGAAAATTGACCCTATTTTGAAATAGGCTAGTGATTCCTTTGTTGCTGATGACAAGTTTGTAAAGACTAGGGCATTCTTTCAATTTTTATGGAGGATGAGAATAAATCAATTTAAAGATATTTGTGAGAAAAAGAAAGAAGGGTTCCCTGATAGGGACGTAATTGAAATTGAAAAGGAGAGAAAAGGGGAAATGATGAAACGGTTTGAGAAGATCACCCCTGAAGAGGGAAGAGCCATGATTCACAATGCAAGAGTTTTGATTCTTCCTGAGTGGGACATTGCAGATGCAATAATTTTTTATCAAATTAGGAAGAGTGAGGTAAAGACCCTCACCACTATAGAACAAGCACAACAGGCTACTAGGGGTATCACTTTTTTAGCTGATCATGCTGCCCTGATTATGTGGTCCCTCAAGAGGGAAGAAAGTAAAGGAAAAAGGTATGTTTTCTCTCCAGAATACATTTGAAATTTATTAGTGCAAAGGGTAGGTGAAACTTCTAGTGTAGAAGCTTCAAGCCTCATTTTGGAGACTGCTAAATTTAATGTTAAAGTAGCAGAGAAAGAAGCACAAGAAAGAGAAGAGCTAAGGATTAAGTTTGAAACTATCCTTAAGTCCTATAGTGAGCTCAAAGTAGAACTGATCCAGAAGGACAAACTGATTGCAAAATTGTCTGGACCACAGGATCACAGGTCACCCCAATTGCTGATAGCCAATAAGCTTGCAGTGGCTTCTTCATCAAGTCCTATCATTGAGTTTCCACAATCACCACTCCTGGAGACAAGTATAGATGCAAGGGTTAGCTGGGAAAAGCAATAATTGCTTGAAGAAATAAGTCATTTCAGAAGAAAAAGGGCAGAGTTGGACAAGCTAAGGGAAGAACATTTGAAAGATAAAAGCTTGTTAGAGCAGAGATATGAGGAAAATGTTATAGAGGCCGTGGTGCAATTTGCTACCAATCTGAATCCCACAATTCTATTTGACCATGCTAGGAGATTAAAGATATTGCTTACATCATTGGACAAGCATAAGGAGGAGTTAGGGAAAATTTTTGATAGATGGATTAAGAGATACCCAAATGTAAGGCTATTCAGATGGTTTTCTAAGGCTCAAGTTGATCCTAACCCATTGCATCAAAGTGTGAAGAAGCTTGTGGAGCATAGTATCTTTTTGAATGATTTTGAGAGAAAGTCCAATTTGTTGAAGAAGGAATTGACACTCCCTTGTTGTGATTTAATCCTAGGATTTTTCAAGAAAAGTGGTGAGCTAAAGGAGTTAATCAAGTGGAGAGCACAAATAGATGATGATTTTTCTGCTAGAATGACTAGCATTTTAACTTTAGAGAATACCTTGTTTTTCATACACACTATTGAGACATTAATTTCTGCCAGGTCCAAGTTTGATTTTATTCAACAAGAAATTAGTTAGCTAGAGGACAAGTGGGAACAATTATTCGACAAAGGTGTAGAGTTTACAAAATTTGATTTCCCAAGTGAGGAGGTGTACAACAGATGGAGGTACCAGTACATACCTCATGCAGAAAAAGTAGATTTCTGCCTACTTCTTGAGCTAGGCAAAGGCTACAACCATTTGAATCTTAAAGAGTTGTTGAGATATAAAGAGGCATTTATTACAGGGATGAAAACAAAGAGATGGCGATTAGATTTTCTTGAGGAAACCAAGGAAAGAATTGAAGACATAAAGCATGGTGACTATTTGCAAATATCTCTCCAAATCTAGTCAATGCATTTATTGTAAACCCAGTAGGGTTGTTGTAAAGTTTTAAGGTTAAATTTTGTAAACCCTACAATGATTGGTAGCTTGTTGCATCTCCTTGTATATAAAGGATTTTCCATGATCATTCTAGGCATTGAGAGTTTTAGGTGTTAAGAATACACAAATTTTGAAACCCTTACCCTAAGTTGAGGATTTTAATATTTTGTATCATTTCTTATCAAGTAAAATAGAAGTACAAGTTGCTACTATTATCTTGCAAGCTTACTATTCAGAACATGTTGTATACAAATGATCAAAGGTTATACTTAATACAAATCTAAAATCTGTGTGTCTCCTTTGTATTTATTTTGTGAATCTTCTAAGTTCTTAAAGACTTGTATGAATATATTCATGCTTTGAGTTCTGATCTAGGATTGGATTAAATATTTCTCAGAATGGGATACATGTTCACTAAATCTACATAAGGATTTTCCATAAGTAGGAAAGAGTTGAGGTATTTGTATTTATGTTCAAAGACCAGTTCTTCTTAAGCATCTTTGTATTCATTCTATTTTTTGGTACTGTTCACCTAATGGACAAGGCACTGGCCTATATGGACCTATCTATGCTTCATGGGAAATGATTGAAATCATTATAATCAATAATACATAAATCAATACCAGTCTTTTACTTTCATTTTATTTATATAGTAGTTCTACCCAGTGATGGAGAGTTAATGAATAATAGGTTGTTATTTAGTACTTTCTCATTGATATCTATTGTAAGATCCAGTATTGAGTAAGGAATAAAGTTGTATCTATTGGATCAAGTGTACCTACCTTGGTTTTGCAGAGCCAAAAGTGAAGAGGTCAGCCTTGTCCCTATAGTTGGTCCAGTTACTTATAGATTTCTCACATTTGGAATTAACCCCTCCATAATATCAGTTATAAGTATATTGGTGTCTTTAGGAGCGTAAAATCTTTTGAAGAACCAACAAAATTAAAGATTATGTTCTTGAAACAAATATATTTAAGTAACATCTCTCACAAGATAAATATTTATTACTACACTTAAATCTCGTTAATAATTAGATATCATTTTACAATAAGCACTATGACACAATTAATTATATAATAACATGGACACTCATAATTCTTCTTCTTATAAGAGTGTAATTTATAATACATTCATCTTCTTTTATTCATTCTTCCCCTAACTCCATAGTGATCACTTCCATGGCTTCGACTATCCACTATGTCTCTAGTGTGATTCCTTATGGTATTCCAATTTTTTTAATATGATTACTACTTTTCCCTCCATTATCATATTGATTAACTTTCTTATTCTTTCTTCCTTCCACCCCTTTACATACTTGTACCATATCATACACTGAATTTTCTCATAACACCCAAGAACGAATTTTCCTTTTAGGCAATTTCTCCTCCTTTACCACGATAGTGCCCATTAATATCCATCTTCTTTAAACTCGCCTCATGAGTTGTTTCCCAACTCATAGCATTTTTATTCCCATCTCTAACTTGGATACATTATTTGAAGAATCACTCCACTCAGAGCAAAATTCAATCATATACAAGTGCTACGAAATTACTATATTTGAGTCAATGTCAAGTAATGTCAACCTTGTAACCTATGCAAAAATTTTAAAATATTCAGTGAAGTCATCTTTGACGAAAATGTAGTGTTCCAATTCAATTTTATAAGCATAAAAATTTGGGTTTAATTTTTTGCAAATTGATTAGCTGATTTACCTGCATGCAGCAAGAATCAAGAATCATAAAACCTTTTTTAGCTGAGCTAACAGAGAGCACACATGGAATCCATTGAAGTGTTTAGCCAGATGTAGATGAGGTATTGAAGTGTTAGAAGAGGGGAAAAATTATATACCTACACAATGTGAATAGATATGTAATTGATAATGATGGGCAGGTTGAGATGATGACCCTACATGCCCATGACCATATGCAATGTTCAATGCCCCTTGCGGTATTGGATAAATCATAAACTAAACGCAAAATATATCTTATCCCCCTTGGTAATATATGCTTGCTACCTTCCATGATGCAAACATTAGTGCGGTCTTACTTTTTGTACTAGTTGGAAAAAACAAAGAAAATTATTTGAGACAATGCATTAAAGGTAAAGATCGCTTACCGTAAAGAAAAAGATAACGATCATGTTTGTGATAGATTTGATAGAATGGATGGTACAGAATTATTTTTAGAAAGTAGGGTTCATCCTAGCACCAAATGGATTACACCATTAGCTCCAGTTGGGTGGGTAAATGCTAGGAACAACTCCTTTTAGACCACTGAGTCAGTAGAATGTTCGAGACCACATCGGACCAAAGTGTCCCCAAGGTGCACTAAGCGCGATTGGGCAGCAAATTTTTGAATCTCGTAACTCAGAACCCATGAGAGGTACCAGAGATCTATGAGATGCTATAGGATAATGTTTCTAAGGCCTACAATAACCTCTCTCTATTCTGGGAGATTCAAATTTGTTTGAATTTGGCACGGCAGTCTCACTCGATGCCAAAACTTGCAGTGAGGGTCAGTTGAAAGTTACACCAATGGATTACTTCCAAACTGTTCATCCTGGCATCGAATGGACTATGCCATTAGCTCTAGTTGGGCAGTTAAATGCTAGGCACAGCCTTGTTTTGACCACTGAGTCAGCAAAATGTTCTGGACCATGCCGGACCAAAGTGTCCCTAAGGTGCACTAAGCACGATTGGGTAGTGAACTTTTGAGGCTTGTAACTTGGAGCCCATGAGAGGTATTAGAGATTCAGGAGATGCTAAAGGATGGAATTTTCAAGGCCTACAATAACCTCTCTTCATTCTAGGAGATTCAAATTTGTTTGAATTTGGCACGCCAGTCTCACTCAATGCCAAAACTTGCAGTGATGGTTAGTTGAAAGTTGCACTAAGCACAAGTGGTCAGCAAACTATCAAGCCTCGTAACTCAGACCTTGTGAGAGGTATCAACGATCCATGAGATGCTACAAGATCATGTTTCTTAGGCATTCCTAGTGTATTTGCAGGGGTAGAGACAAAGTACTGATAATTTGTCCAAAAGACCAATATGTTTTGATATGGCCAAAAGGGTGTTTGATTATTTAATTAGGCCAGTTTGAAGTCTTTTAGCCATTAGGAGTAAAAGGTAAGTCTACAAACCTTGAAATCATTTTAATAGATATCCTTATATACCTCAAATGATGAATTACACGTGTGAACACACGTAGGACATAAAGCGTACACATAAATTTTCTTAAGTCATGAAGCATACATGTAGCACATAATTATAAAGCATACAAAATGAATTCACTTAAGTCATGCACATAGCCTATACATGTGAATTTAGGTTATGAATATTGTACTTGAATATACATGAATATACTTAAGGCATAAACTGTACACATGAGTACATACACACAAGCATATTTACATACTAACAATGAATAAATGAACACACAATTAACAAATTGGATCAAATATCAAGTTTCACATATATATCAAAATGAACAATAAATTTGTACATATTTATATGTCAACATATCTAGATACAATGTGGCATACACCATCTCAAAATATGCCATATGACATCTCAAAATAAGAAGTTCAACTATAAATATTTCTAAGACATCCTATTCTACTGGTGGATCATCAAAATGGAGCCTCTTTGAAGTACTCTTCGGCTCTAATGGATCCTGCATTCAAACACAAAAGTGAAACCCCAAGTTAGATTAAAATTTAGAATCATAGTCAACAATAATAAATAAAATTTAAACTAAAATTGAACTCTCATATACCTTGCCTCTCTGTCTCCTCCCTCGGGAAGGAGACCTAATATATGTCCTAGGTAGCACATGAATAGTGCCACCAATGATGACTCCCACTTGTATATGTTTATGAACATGAGATTGATCTACGAGTTATACTATTTAATGTTAAAAACTTGGTAGCAAATATATGTTTACAAAATAACTGAATTAACATTATAACTTACCTCTATTGAACTTTCTTCAGGGATTGTTGACTGAGTCATCAGCGATACAAACCCTTGTCATTCTAGCTCCCTCAAACTAGGAGTGACCTACAAAAGTCAAACAAATACTTCATATTATCATAACTTGAGCATATTATATATACTTGATAGAAAAATACACACAAATAACTTTAGAAATGTACGTACCATGGGGCTATCACTCTGAATGGATATGTCTATGACTCTATTGTGATGATAGGGTCTCACGACATCATCACATGCCACTCTCTGTCAGATAAACCATGTAAATTAAAAATGAGTACGCACAATTGACAAGTATACATGTATGCATAGATAAACTAAATTACTTAATTACCTTTCCTTTATCAATAGCTGACACTTGCACCCCCTCACATTGCCCCCCAGTGGCAACTGGTGACACCTGCATCAGTATATAAAAGATGATCATAAAAATTAGAAAACAATGTACATATACTATTATCATAATTTAAAAGGAAACCAATGAGTACATTAAAACATATATACCATGGAAGAGTCAAGACCAAATGATATGGCCAAAAGCATGGACCCCTCCACCTATGCCATCTCCTCCTCTGTCATTAACTGAACATAAATGTAACACATAAAAAGACATAAGTGGGAAATTATTATAAGGAAATTCTACTAAAAATACGAACAATAAAATTTAAAAACAATGTAAAAAGTGAACGGTTTACCCTTACCATAACAGTGGGAGTCCATGGCACTGTAGGCTCCTAATGCACATCTCCATGAGTTGCTTCAGTGCCTGTAGTGTGCTGTGTAGAATTGTCCCCATCGAAGCCAAAATGATATGTATCACTATCAGTTAGGAGACCAAGGCAAATATTCTTGCATATAACGCAAGTGTGGGCCACACAAACATGTGAGCTCATGGAAGCACAAGAAGCATCAGGATGAGGAGGCAACAATGTTGTGCTCTACGTAACCAGCAGATCACTCAATGTGTGAATGGCTCAAATAGTCTGTGAGTCAGCCTCAACAATAATGTCTGGATGCTGCACTGTGGGAGGTGGTGAAATCTCAGGACGGGGGACATATGTGCGAGATTTCACCCATTTTGATGATGGCCTATCTTGTGGAGTGCCTAAACCTACACCTTGGTTCGGTCTCATACTCTAATAATCCACCTTGTGACCGAGCACAAATTCAGCACATAATTTTCTAAGAAAATAAATTGGGACATCCAAATTGTTGTGAGGTAGTCTATCAAAAACCATCCACCAATGATTCCAAAAGTTGTCACGTATTGCACTATTTGTGCACCATTTAATTGACAACTTAGTTTTTTTAGGGTCTACTTTTAGACCGGTTTTAGGATCCACAAAAAGATTAGCTATGTCATGTTTTGTTATATTTAGGTTCATGACTTGATCATAATCAAGCCCATCGTCAAATGGGGTGTGCATGTAATCATGCCAAAGAAGTGCAACATTATGTTGTTGTGTCAGTTTCTCCATGTTTTCAATTATTATGTTCAATGTTGTAAACATGGGGTGCAATGTGGGGATATTGGCATATGCGGTTTCAAATCCTCTAAGTTCATTTAGATTATCTCCTATTAGATCTTCTAAATGACAAGGGTTTGTGAAAGGTACATCTTTTGGAGGTGGGGGATTGTTGGGAGGTGGTTCTAGATTGTTTGCATGATCATTAGGAGGGTTTTCTAATTCCATGTTTGATAAAAATGAAAAAACAAATCGATAATTACAATGAATTTTAAAAAACAATACAAAAAATCATTGCCACCCTAATTTTTTTTATAAAAAACTCAATATTTCTATTTAAAAACAATAAAAAAAATTAAAAAAATATAAATTAGAAGCTATTACTTACTTGGCAAATAAGGAAAAATTAGATAGGGGAAACAATATCGGATATCGGATAGCCCTAGTTGCGTTCACATTTTTACAATGAAAAAATGTGAACGTGGCTAGGTACAGTGATTTATAATCACTGGCAAATATCAGATATCTGATAATTATCAGATATCTAATAATTATCGGATATCCGATATACTCTCTAGCTTTGGCTTTTGGCTTGGCCAGGTGTACTGACACCTAGGCCTACTAAAAAGTCAACAAATCTATTTGTGCGCTTTTGGACGAGTGAAAATTGATTTTTTTCACATTGCCACTTTTTGGCATACCATGATCCTGCACATACCCATATATTATATTATTTTCATGTTGTGTATTCTTTAATTTAACAACAATATTCATGGATTCCTTTTCTTTCCTTACAATACTAATTAGTTGTTCACACTTTTCTATACTAGAGTTTTTTTTCCTCTTTTGTGAGATGTATTTTGTATATGCTCAATTATAAGAACTATTTATGGATTTTTAATGAGATATAAGGAGCTTGTGTGTGTGAATGAGATAGCGATATGCAAATAGAGATAAAGAGGGAGAGAGAGAAATAGAGAGAGGATAGAGGTGAAGTATGTGTGTGTATACATGTATGTATATATACATATACACATATGTGTGTGTATATATATATACACATGTGTGCATATATATATACACATGTATGTATATGTGTATATATACATACATGTATGCATATGTGTATACATGTATGTATATACACACATGTATACACATATACACATATTTGTATATATATACACATGTGTGCATATGTATATATACACATGTGCATATGTGTATATATATACATATATGTATAGACATATACACACCATATTCAAAGAAATTAAAATAAAGAATTTAAATTCTATATGCATCTTCTCAGTCATCTTCCGGGTGAACCAAATGAGTCAACCCATATTCCATAAATTATTTTTAGGATTTGTACCTTCTACAATTGCAACATCTTCTAGAATTGACTATATCCAGTATTTGGTATTCCAGCACCCAAACAGACCCTAAAGCAGTTGGGTCATGAGGATTAAGAAATTCCTCTAATTAATGATCCAAGAGTGAAACATACAAAATGTGTTGAGGAGTCCAGAGTACACCGTAGGAGTGAAAGTCTATGGTGGGATCAAACCAGAGGTAAATCCTCAATTCTCTGTCACCTTTACCAATCACATATACATTTGTGTGAATAACATAAGGCTCTCCTGATTTGTTTCCAAAAAACTCAAAGTCCAGTTCACCATGGTTCGATCCCTCAGAAGAAAACTGTAATGCAAATCAATAAATTATGTCGCATTTTAATGATAAATTAGTTTGTATCAACCAAATTAAGACTATAATTTCAAATACATACATAATAAGTAGTCACAATGCCAGTAGAATCGCCACGAACTAGCTTGATTTGCATATTAATATTCCCAAATAGATACTTATTTTTTGAAGCAAAGCTTGACCCTATTAAACAAACACACTTAATATCAGTAGAGCTGAATTTTTTTTTACATAAATAACTTGAATTCATCATTTCTTACCTGAATTTTGATCCAGGTTAAGTTGCAGCTCCTGCTCACCATTAAAGAATCTAACATGGTCTACATCCGAGGAAACATAGATTTCTTTGTCCAAACTACTAGTGACTCCCTTGAGCAATATACACAATGAGAATAGGAAAACTTAAGAATATTGTAGCCACCTGCTATGTTACGTGTCATGAAAACCATTTGCCAATACCATAAGCCCTTGCATGACCAGTTTCTAAAGCCTTGCTATATATAAGAACGAGCATTGTTGGAATATAAAGAAATTGAGTTTAATTGGCACATCATCCAAAGTTTCTAATTGACATAAAAAGATACATGTCTTTTCTTGACAATTGTCATTGTTTTGGATTAAAGAATATAAAAGAATGGTGATTACATATAAACAATCCTAGATAAGTTTTGAACAATTACAGATTCAATGAGTTTTATACGTCGAGGTCATACATTTGTTCACTGTAAATGTGTCAAAATGTTTTAGGAGTGACTTTACAATTATTTTATTATCTAATTATTTTCATAGAGTTCATTAATAATAATATTGGTTATATCATTAAGTTTAGGTCTTAACATCCCTTTATTTTTATTTTTTTGTATTGTGGGTTACTTTGTTTTTTATTTTTATTGAGGGCTTAACATCACTTGGTAAGCGAGATTAGTGAGTTTGTCAGACTTAATGTTACAAAAAATAGAAAGGAATTTTAATATTACTAAAAATATATGTTCTGCTTGCAACCCAAGCGTACCGTCCCCTCATTCATAACGACATCCTTCCAAAACATGTTAGCCAACACATGCTTGAATGGTCAACCATTATCTCAACAATCATTTACAACAATCAAATTACAATATTTCTATTCAGTTAAATAATTTTAAAAATAATAATCTATTATTACTTAAAAAATGAAAGAAAATTTTATTCCTCATAAATACAGCGTACCCATTGCACACTAAGGTGCAATTGCTAGTTCATAAAATCTAAATACGAAAAGTTTGAAGTCTTTTAAATTAACTTTAAAGATATGCAGTGTCATTTTCATTTTCCCCAATGATGATGTACAACATTAGTGCGGTCTTACTTTTTGTACTAGTTGGAAAAAACAATGAAAATTATTCGAGGACAATGGGAATAGTACTTGTCCTGATTCAATGCATGCATTAAAGGTAAAGATCGCTTAGGGCCCGTTTGGTACATGGAATATGAGCCCATATTCCGGAATAGCATTTTCGGATTTTTATATTCCATGTTTGTGTCCATCTTAACAAAGAGGAATTGAAATTTCAAAATTCCAATTTTACCCAAAAAATGAGCATTCCATCTTCCATTTGAAAAGGTGGAATTAGAAATTCCCATTCTAATTCCACTTTTCAAATCCCCATTTTGGGAAGCTGTCGGGTCCGCTTGAGTGAAAATAAAAATTATTTGGCATCTGATATTATATCCACCAAAAATGTCACATTTTCGGGTCTGTTCGCTATCGCTCTGGCCGTTCACCGTCGCTCTGGCCGTTCATCATCATCTTCCTTGTGCTCGTTTGCTGTAGTCTTCCTTGTGCCCGTTCTCTATAGCAAATCCTTCTCTCAGACAAGGAGGTGAAATAGTATTTCTTTGCATAGTGTAGGGTTTCTGCATTTTGAAATGATGGGCACTGTGTAACATTTGAAATAGCAATGTTTGTTTCGTATTTCCTGATAACATTAGAAATAGCAATGTTTATTTCATATTTCCTGTCTTCTTTCTACTCTGAAGAGAGTGTGGTTTTGTTGGGAAGCTGTGACATTGGCCTGTTTCTAATAGTGGATTTCATGTGTGGTTGTAGTGGTTTTTCTTATGGAAAGGTGTAGAGTGCTTGTACCCTCTTTGTGCAGGCACTTCTTATCAGTAGGGTAGTTCTTTGCATAGTGTAGGGTTTCTGCATTTTGAAATGATGGGTACTATGTAACATTTGAAATAGCAATGTTTGTTTCATATTTCCTAATAACATTAGAAATAGCAATGTTTATTTTGTATTTCCTGTCTTCTTTCTACTATATGTAATACCCCAAAAATGGGCTATAGGTTCATTAACCTCCTATATCGACACATCGAACAAAATCGACATCAAAGTCCTAACCAAAGGCACATCTGCACATCATCGAATCCTAATTGATTATCATAAATTTTGCATCGGGGAATATTCCTAGTAATATTCCTAATCATCATAATTATCTTTAATTTAATGATTATTTGGTGATAAATCCCATTTATCCTAAGTTTGATTAATTGAATATTTTCATATTTAATTAATTGGATTTAATTCTGCCACTTAATTATTTAATTGAATTTAATTATATTTATTCCTAAGTATTATTATTTAAATTTGATAATAAATCAAAATTCCTATTATTAATTGATTAAATTCTTATTTAATTAATTAAAGCAAGTTGTCATATTTAATGATATTATTTTTGAATAAAAGTTTGATTAAATGATTAATTAACCCATAAATCAATTGTTTTATTTTCAAAAATTAGTTAAGTTGAGAATAAATCACTTTATTTATTTATTAATTCATAATTATCCATGTGCACAATCAAAGAGCAGTTAAAACTCCAAATCTGAAAATCAATGCAAGTTGTTGACTTTTTGGAACTCAACATCATTTTTGAGTTTTAAAATTGATCTAAACTTCTAATTTGTGTTAAAAAGCTATTTTTACATGATTTGCATATTTTTGTGAATTAAATTATTCTTTATTTAAAAATAACTCAAAAATCAAGCTGAGTTATTTGAGTGATTTATGGCTTTTTTTCCCATGCACCTCCAAAGCCCTGGATTTCTATAAAATTAAGGCTTCAGCGCATCTCAAATCATCTCATAATTGTGCAAACTTATGCTGGAGAATCGACATCTAAAGAATCAAAGCTTATTACGAATCAAGGCTATTGTGAGATCAATTTGTTTTTTTTTTACGTTCATTTAGATTCATTTTCGTATCATTGTTAGATCATTTAGCATATCATAGATCAATTTTCATATTAGCACAGATTCATATCATTTTTCATCTTATTGCATAGAAAATACCAAAAAAATAGATTAATTGCATTCATATTTCATATCAGTTTTGCATTCAAATCCTTCATTTAGGTGTCGTCTAGGTCACTGATCTCGATAACAATCTGAGAACATCAATCTCACACCTATTAGAAGGCAGTAAATCGCTTGGTTAGATTAGATTTTAATTTTGCATGATTTTGATTATAGCTAACCTCCAATGTTTTATTGAAGTGTTGTGATCTACAGATTAGGTATAATTTTCACACACACATTTCTAGCGCCCACCGTGGGGCAACCCACCTTTACATGCTAGTTTTAATTTTTTGGGGGAGCTAAAACCCTAAAGTTTCAAAGATTTAATTTTATCTCTCAAACAGCTTGGATTTTTGCTCTAAAATTGTTTTTGTAGGTTGGACACATATCAGAGAAGCTACAATAGAAAATTCAAAATTTTTTGAGATGTTTTGAATTTTTTATAATTTTTTCTTGAAATTCCAAAAAAAATTAATATCTGACGTAAATCAGCATATTTTTCAAAAATTTTAATATTTTTAGAAATCTCTTTAAATTCTATAGGGGGTCCAATCTTTGTGTTTTAAATTTGGATGCAATATAATAGCTCAAATAGTCAATTTACAAAAACTGGTCTGTTTTGATAAAATGGGTCTCTAGGGCACAAATGAAGAGATTTTTCTAAAATTTTTACTTTTTTGGAAAGCTCTCTATTTTTTAGCAAGGGTCTCTATTTTGAATTTCTATTTTTATGGCCAAAATCATTAAAAAAAAATTAGATCTTGTTGACTAGGTCAAATGCAGCAAAAAAAATAAAGTTTTGTGATGGGTATGCACTTATTTTTTTTACATGGCTCAATGAATGATATGAGTTGTCATTTGGGTTAATTTCTGGTTATTATTACTAATAATAATTTATTTTTAGAGCTAACCCTATGGTTTTGATAGGTTTGCATGATCTCACAGTGGTTGGCTAAGCTTCAATGCTTAAATGATTCTTCAAATCGCATCTTCAAATCTAACAAGAGTCGAATCTCACACGAAGGTTCCTCCAATGAAACAACAAGTAGAATTTATTTTTTTCGGGATCAAAATTGAAATCTGAGATCGTTCATATTATTCACTACTTGCATAATCAACCTTCAATCATAGTAGAAATCCATAATTCAACTTAATTGATTATCTTACATCAAACTATCAAAATTTCAACTTGGTCAACTATGGTCAACTCATGGTCAAACCTAGTCAAATTTGGTCTTTTGGACCTCCAAATGATGCAGAATGCATTCTCGGACGTGTATAACCACTTCTCAAATCAATTAACATGCTTCTAAACTATCAACGTTGACTTTTCTTGTCAGATTTCAATTTTAATCCCAAAGGGGGCATGGTATTGCATATCATTCAAAGTCTGTAATCTAAAGCTGAAATCATATCTTTTCTTAGTAATCAAGACAACAACCATATCTAGTTGTTGATTCATCAAAAGTCCTCATCGCTCGGGGCAAATCTATCATCACTTGGGGCATATCAGATTCATCGAGATCCATATCAATCTGGTATTCTCCTAATCTTGTAAACTGTATTAGTTTTTGCAACCATCGGATCATAGTGTTCTTTCCTTGGTTCTTCGGCAACTAAAGGGTTCAGATGTGATAATTGCAAGTTCTGCTAAGACAATCAAGTCTAGAACCGGTCACTCACTTCTTCGCAATCATAAGGTTCGAAATCAGGCATTTTGACACTTTTTTTTGCAATCCTTGGTTCATCGCTGCTACAGTGAACATTATCTTTGGTCATTCAGGACCTATTATCTTCATATCAAATCAATATCAATCAACTTCTGTCTCATATCAATTATCAATTTTGAATCTGTTTCATATCTCTATCAAACACATACTGTCTTTGAATCACTGCGCTTCGCACAACAATTCAAAGAGGGGCAAAATTTAATACCCCAAAAATGGGCTATAGGTTCATTAACCTCCTATATCGACACATCGAACAAAATCAACATCAAAGTCCTAACCAAAGGCACATCTGCACATCATCGAATCCTAATTGATTATCATAAATTCTGCATCAGGGAATATTCCTAGTAATATTCCTAATCATCATAATTATCTTTAATTTAATGATTATTTGGTGATAAATCCCATTTATCCTAAGTTTGATTAATTGAATATTTTCATATTTAATTAATTGGATTTAATTCTGCCACTTAATTATTTAATTGAATTTAATTATATTTATTCCTAAGTATTATTATTTAAATTTGACAATAAATCAAAATTCCTATTATTAACTGATTAAATTCTTATTTAATTAATTAAAGCAAGTTGTCATATTTAATGATATTATTTTTGAATAAAAGTTTGATTAAATGATTGATTAACCCATAAATCAATTGTTTTATTTTTAAAAATCAATTAAGTTGAGAATAAATCACTTTATTTATTTATTAATTCATAATTATCCATGTGCACAATCAAAGAGCAGTTAAAACTTCAAATCAGAAAATCAATGCAAGTTATTGACTTTTTGGAACTCAACATCATTTTTGAGTTTTAAAATTGATCTAAACTTCTAATTTGAGTTAAAAAGCTATTTTTGCATGATTTGCATGTTTTTGTAAATTAAATTATTCTTTATTTAAAAATAACTCAAAAATCAAGCTGAGTTATTTGAGTGATTTATGACTTTTTTCCCATGCACCTCCAAAGCCCTGGATTTCTATAAAATTAAGGCTTCAGCTCATCTCAAATCATCTCATAATTGTGCAAACTTATGCTAGAGAATCGACATCTGGAGAATCAAAGCTTATTACGAATCAAGGCTATTGTGAGATCAATTTGTTTTTTTTTTTACATTCATTTAGATTCATTTTCATATCATTGTTAGATCATTTAGTATATCATAGATCAATTTTCATATTAGCATAGATTCATATCATTTTTCATCTTATTGCATAGAAAATACCAAAAAAATAGATTAATTGCATTCATATTTCATATCAATTTTGCATTCAAATCCTTCATTTAGGTGTCGTCTAAGTCACTGATCTCGATAATAATCTAAGAACATCAATCTCGCACCTATTAGAAGGCAGTAATTTGCTTGGTTAGATTAGATTTCAATTTTACACGATTTTGATTATAGCTAACCTCTAATGTTTTACTGAAGTGTTGTGATCTACAGATCAGGTACAATATTCACACACACACTATGAAGAGAGTGTGGTTTGGTTGGGAAGCTGTGACGTTGGCCCATTTGTAATAGTGGATTTCATGTGTGGTTGTAGTGGTTTTTTCTTGTGGAGAGGTGTAGAGTCCTTGTACCCTCTTTGTGCGGGCACTTCTTATTAGTAGGGTAGTTCTTTGCAAGGTGTAGGGTTTTTGCATTTTGAAATGATGGGCACTGTGTAACATTTGAAATAGTAATGTTTGTTTCATATTTCCTGATAACATTAGAAATAGCAATGTTCAATTCGTATTTCTTGTCTTCTTTATACTCTGAAGAGAGTGTGGTTTGGTTGGGAAGTTGTGACGTTGGCACATTTCTAATAGTGGATTTCATGTGTGGTTGTAGTAGTTTTTCTTGTGGAGAGGTGTAGAGTGCTTGTACCCTCTTTGTGTGGGCACTTCTTATTAGTAGGGTAGTTCTTTGCATCGTGTAGGGTTTCTACATTTTGAAATGATGGGCACTGTGTAACATTTGAAATAGCAATGTTTGTTTCGTATTTCTTGATAACATTAGAAATAGAAATGTTTATTTCATATTTCATGTCCTCTTTCTACTCTGAAGAGAGTGTGGTTTGGTTGGGAAGCTGTGACGTTGGCCCATTTCTAATAGTGGATTTCATGTGTGGTTGTAGTGGTTTTTCTTGTGGAGAGGTGTAGAGTGCTTGTACCCTCTTTGTGCGGGCACTTCTTAGATCATTAGGGTAGTTCTTTGAATAGTGTAGGGTTTCTGCATTTTGAAATGATGGGCACTGTGTAACATTTGAAATAGCAATGTTTATTTTTTATTTCTTGATAACATTAGAAATAGAAATGTTTATTTCATATTTCCTGTCTTCTTTCTACTCTAAAGAGAGTGTGGTTTGGTTGGGAAGCTGTGACATTGGCCCATTTCTAACAGTGGATTTCATGTGTGGTTGTAGTGGTTTTTCTTATGGAGAGGTGTCGAGTGCTTGTACCCACTTTGTGTGGGCACTTCTTAGTTTGTCCTAGTGGGGTGGTGAGGGATCCTAGGCTAAGTGTGGAGATTTTTTGTTGTGTGGCTTGTCTTCCCTCACTAGGTTTTCTAGTATTTGTGTGTGGGCTCTGTTATGAGTCCTAGGTCTTGGTTTCAAATAACAGCAATAGGTGAGAATGAAAATGATAGCGAACAGTGAGAACAAGGGACAGTCACTATCAGATATCCTCATTTGTGACAAGGATAGTCACAAATGAGGACAGTCACTATAAAGACAACATGATAATGTGCAAATGGAAACAAGATTCAAACCAGAGGCAAATTTGAATAGTATGACACATGTGTGGGTTTGTTTGCTTGGTCAACCTCTAGAGTTATAGGATGAGCAAATTTTTAAATAGACAAGGAAAACCTTGGGACAATATCTCTACTCTGACAAGGTGACAAAGACAAAAAAATAGGTGTATTTTTGCTTGCTTATGTATGAATGTAGTTATACAAAAGCTCTTATGAATTCAAAATTAGGAAAAAAAATGCAAGCTCTTGTTTATGAAAATACAACCACTTTGTGCAAACACTGTGCCAGACCAAGATATTTGATTACAAATTGTAAGAATCTAATGGTCAAACAACATAAGCCCAATAACCTAAAATTAGTTGCTTTAATTGTGAAAGACAACCAGTCATTTGACTATAGACTATAAGACCTTTTTGGTTGAATAATGAATTCCCAATAAGCCAAACCCGATTACTTTTGTTGGGGAAGATAGTCATTGTGAAGCTAGCCTCCTCAAGGAAAAAAGAGATGAGAAAGACCCTAAGGAGTTGTTAACAAAGACTATCCCCTCAAGGGAAGAAATTACAAATGTTAATATTGATCTTGCTAGCACATACCCAACAACATATAGGTTGACTTTGAATAAATCAAAAAATCTATAAAAAGAAAACACTAAATCAAATTCAAAGAGGTTATATATATATATATATATATATATATATATATATATATATACATACATATACATATATATATATATACATACATATATATATATATATATATATATATATATATATATATATATATATATATATATATATACATACATATATACATATATATAGATATATATATACATATATATATATATATATATACACATATATATATATATATGTATGTATGTATATATGTATGTATGTATATATATATATATCTATGTATATATATATATTTGTATATATATATTTGTATATATATATATATGTATATATATATATATGTATATATATATATATATATATATATATATATATATATATATATATATATATATATATATATATATATATATATATATATATATATATATATATATATATGTATATATATATATAATTTCTAGGCCATGGTTGCCAAACTATATCTATGTTGTTAATGGTTTATTTAAAAAAAATAAGTTGGTTTTATAGATTTTTCAGACTTGACTTGAAAGTCAGACCTGGTATCCACAAGCCATTTTTTGCTTTGAATTCTAGTTTGCACCAAAACTTCATAACAAACCCAGCAATATATGTATACAAAAATGTTTTTAATCTTCAATGCAACAATTTAGTTTTTAGTGTTTTCTTTTTTTTAATTTCAAATTGATTTTCTAATTTATTCAAATAGAGCCAAGTCTGCAAGTTGAGGCTACAGACTCACCAAGCCAGAACCTAGATGCAGACTCGCAAGTTGTTGCCAAATTTCAACACTAGGTCCAAATGTTCAATACCAATACATTCAAGTGGCAATTACACAAGGGACAATCACTATGAGATGTCCTCATTTGTGACTGTCCTTACAGTGACTGTACATTATCATGTTGTCTTTATAGTGACTGTCCTCATTTGTGACTGTCCTTGTCACAAATGATGACATCTCACAGTGACTGTCTTTGTCACAAATGATGACATCTCACAGTGAATGTCCCTTGTGTAATTGCCACTTGAATGTATTGGTATTGAACCATGCAAATGATTTTCTTCTTGAACAAATGAGGACATTATCAAGAAGAAAACCATTTGCATGGTTCAATACCAATACATTCAAGTGACAATTACACAAGGGACAGTTATCAAGAAGAAAACCATTTGCATGGTTCAATACCAATACATTCAAGTGGCAATTATACAAGGGATAGTAACTGTGAGATGTCCTCATTTAGTGCAATAGAGAGATGTCCTCATTTGTGACTGTCCTTATAGTGACTGTACATTATCATGTTGTCTTTACAGTGACTTTCCTCATTTGTGATAGTCCTTGTCACAAATTAGGACATCTCACAGTGATTGTCCTTGTCACAAATGATGACATCTCACAGTGAATGTCCCTTGTGTAATTGCCACTTGAATGTATTGGTATTGAACCATGCAAATAATTTTCTTCTTGAACAAATGAGGACATTATCAAGAAGAAAACCATTTGCATGGTTCAATACCAATACATTCAAGTGGCAATTACACAAGGGACAGTCACTGTGAGATGTCAACATAGAGAGATGTCCTCATTTGTGACTGTCCTTACAGTGACTGTACATTATCATGTTGTCTTTACAATGACTGTCCTCATTTGTGACTGTCTTTGTCACAAATGAGGACATCTCACAGTGAATGTCCCTTGTGTAATTTCCACTTGAATGTATTGGTATTGAACCATGCAAATAATTTTCTTCTTGAACAAATGAGGACATTATCAAGAAGAAAACCATTTGCATGGTTCAATACCAATACATTCAAGTGGAAATTACACAAGGGACAGTCACTATGAGATGTCCTCATTTAGTGCAATAGAGAGATGTCCTTATTTGTGACTGTCCTTACAGTGAGTGTACAATATCATGTTGTCTTTATAGTGACTGTCCTCATTTGTGACTATCCTTGCCACAAATGAGGACATCTCACAGTGCCCATCACCCAACAACCGCTATTTTGAAACACAAGCTTCAACTATTTAAAAATTATAATATGCACAAAGTTTAGAAGTATCACATTCAATTCTCCAATTCTACTTCACAGTCATACTTGAACGTTATCAGCAGGTAGAGGATGAACTGAATAAAGTTATTTTTTTCTCAACTAATTTATGATCACTTACATTGTTCTGTGGTACTTTCTCTTGATGGTAATTACTTTCATCATCAACCAAATCAGTAGATACCATATTCCCTTTCTTGTCTACATATGTTGTATACTCAACTTGCAACTCTATTCACTGATTATGCATTATAGTTGGGTGTTTTCTTATGTTGTTTGTTGATTGTTTTTTTGGTATTTTTAGGTAATTTAATGGATCTCATTGATGGTAGTTTATGTTTCCAAATTAAAAATTCAAAACAAAAAATAATTAATTCTGTTTGATTATTCAATTTTATAAGCATTGAAGTTTGGACTTAATTTTATGGAAATTGATTTGCCAATTTACCATGTTAGTAGGAATGAAGAATCATAAAACCTTTTTTGTCTGTAATGAAGATTAAAATTTGGAATTTAATGTGCAACTATAGCAGTGAAACATAAACCAGTGAGAGAAGACGCTTAATGTGAAAGCGTAGATAATGCTTGAGGAGCATAGTTGAATAGTAGGATAAGGATATTGATATGATTTAACTGCATCTCATGTGAAGGTTTCACCAGTCAAACACGATGTTACAAACAAGAGCATGGTCTTACGCGATGCAGACATTAGTGCGGTTCTTACACGATGATCTTTACATATTATGTTTATCCATATCTTTTATAAGTTAATTGTAACTTTCCCAAGGCATTGCCCATTTTAATTTGGGTTTGAAAATAATTACCATTAATTTAACTCAATGTATCTAATGACAAATTATCCTATCAACAGTTGTGTTATTCTCTTCCAAACATTATATGGTAAGGTTAAAGATCAAGTAAATAATGTTCATCTACAAACTATATTTCTTTATAGGACCCTTCCTCATATAAAAAAAAGTGTGCCCTAAAGTGGCTCTCCTTAGTTTATGCTCATAAGCACTCTAACAAACATGGTAGATGAAATCACTAGAGGATCTAATCTTCTTACCAAAGAGAGTGTTTTTATAATACAACAAGCTAGGCTTTTCTTAACTCTTTCAATAACATGTTTCCATAGGAAGAATTCTAAAAATCAAAAGAAAAGTCCTAAAACTCTAAAATCAATTCACTTCTAAGTGAAACCCTAGAGCCAACATGCAAGGGGGGAAGAGCATTGTTTGTGATATTAAATCTTGCACCATTTTATAATAGATCCTTAATCCAAAAAGAAATTTTCCTATCCTCTACCTATAAAGAACCCCAATCCAAAATATGAGACACATTGGGAATACACTGTCTCAACATAGAAACATGAGAAACACCATGGGCGTACAATACGTAGGTGGAGATGCAAAGAAAAAGGAAAAAAAACCAATCCTCTCCAAAATCTCAAAAGGTCCAAAAAAATACAATGTTAATTTAGAGCCTTTCCCATAGTGGACGCAGCTCTTCCACAATCGAACTCATGAAAACATGTTGTCATCCTTTGAGAAGTGATGTAGTCTAACCTATGAGCATCATCATACTTATTCTATCGATCCTGAGAAGTAATCTAATGCTCTCTAATACAAACCACCTTCTGCTCCATTTCCTAAAGCATCCTAGGAGCCAACACTACACGATCCTCTAAATGATCTCAAATAAAAGGTGTACGACATAGTAAACCATACAAAGCCTAGAAATGAGACATGCCAAGAGAACTATGGTACTAATCATTATAGGAAAACTCAACAAAATGAAAATAGTCCTCCCACCTCGACTACCGATCCATCACATACATGTGAAGCGCGTCCTTAAGAACTTGATTCACATGGTCCATCTAACCAGTGATCTTGGGGTGATATGTTAAGCTAAAATTGAGTTGTGTGCCCAAATCATGTTAGAGAGATGTTCAATGTAGAAGTAAACACTAGATCTCTATCTAAAACATATTGATGTATTTGATAAAAAGGTTCAAGGACCTATAGATTTGGATAGTCTAGATATAGATCAAGTAATGAAAATATCAATAATTATGGATACAAAAGCTAAGGAAAGAGCTTTGCAGAACAATGAGAAGGAAGGAAGATTATTGTCTAGGGAAACAAATGTTCTAAAGAAGATTGTTCCTGCTAAGTATAAGACTGGTGATTCTTTTGCAGATTAGTTGGAGAAAATACTTAACTCTTTTCATACTTTGGAGAAGTCAACTCTTGTGAAGGTGCAGACTAAATTCATGCAACATCGATATAATCAACTATGTGCTCTTATTACTAAGGACATATCATCATTTGATGTTTCAATTACTCAACTAAAGGAGGCTATATCATTTGGAAGTAGGATATATAGGTTTTGTGTAAACTTTCCTATACATATTTCTGATATTGACAAATTTATTGAGAGGTATGTGTAGGATCATGGTATGTCAAAAAGTGGCGATGTGAAAAAGAAGTCTTGATTGATAGACTGATTGAAAAATAGCTATAAATATTATACTTTGAAATCTGAAACATGCATCACAATCTATGTTGAACACCTAATACAAGACAAAAAATTCAATTTGGTGAAGTTTATACTAAGTTAAGGTGGTCAGACACAAGAGTTTTTATATTCTGAAAAAGTTGTAGTAGAAAAATCATAATTAATTATTTAATTAAAAAAATAAAAAATAATATGTGTCACATCTAGATATGATTCTATTACTTATATGTATAATCTTGTAAAAATTATTATCATTTGGTTGTGTTTAAGGTAGTTGTACATACACCTACTTCTTATCTTTTTAGTTGTAATTGATAGACTGATTGAAAACTAGCTATAAATTTAAAATGACATAAAAAAATTTAAATTTGAAACATGTACCACATTCTATGCTTCACCTACTACAAATAATTTTTTTTTTCTAATTTGATGAAGTTTAGACTAAGTTAAGGTGGTCAGAAACTGGAGTTTTTATAATCTGGAAAACTTGTAGTAGAAAAATCATAATTAATTATTCACTTGAAATTTTTTTAAAAAATAATGTGTCATATCCGAACATGAGTTTACTACTTATATCTATAATATTGTAAAAAAATATTATCATTTGATTATGTTTAAGGTGGTCATACATACACCTACTTCTTATATTTTTCCTAAATTTTTTGTACTACTACATTGAAATTTGAAATTTTCACCATATAGAAATTTTTTTTTTCAAAAGAGGGATAGTATCTTAGAAACTAAAATAAATTTTCTATAGATTCTATTCTTACATATTTTTTATATAACATTGGTAACTTTTTTAAATTTTTGCGTCAACTTGCCCAATCCTAATTTTCTATGTTTTCATTGCCACTTAAGGGCCTAGTTTGGCATACCATGATCCTACACATAGTCCGAGGAAGGAGAAAATCAGCTTGCAAAGTTATAAAATAACTTTGATCTAGTCAAAGGGTATGCATAGGAACATGTAGTTGAGGCTCTTAAAAGTCAAAGATAAGATCAAGTCACTTGAAGTTGAGAGGCTAAGAATGAAAGGTGGACTCATAGACTTGGAAAATCTTATTGTTCCAAAGGTTGATTTGATGCAAAGAGATTTGATAGATGAAGTTGAGGCCTATGAGCACTTTAGTCCACCCAACCTGATTGAGGTTGATAAGTCAGCATATTCTATATGTGGAAAGTATTCGAAAGACTTGGGATGCAGATTTGGTAGCTCTTTGGAGCAACTTTTTAGATATATTCAAGTTTTTATAAGTATATTATCATATTCTATGTATATGCGAATAGCATAGGAGTTTTGGTAGATGAATTTTTATTTTTAGACCTTTCTTTTTGTTGCAGAGTGGGTAGCAGGGCGGTGGACAAGGTTCTCAAGAAAGGATTGATTTGAGTGGTTTAGGCACTTCAAGCTTACTAGCCTCCAAGGCAACCCAGATAGACAAAAACCTCCAAATAACTCAAGAACCTTCAAAATGCACAAGGTTAATGACAAAGGGTTAAACAATGTGTATTTAGTGAGTTTCAAATAGTTTTAGGATTTCAAGCAACTCCCAACAAGCAATTTGTTCAAACTGGCTACTAGGTCTAATTGTCCTCCTAGTAAGTCATGAGCGATACAAATATGAATATAATTTTGAAACTCCCTAAAGGACTAAATCAAAAAACTGCATTTATTAATACCCTTTTCACCATACTTTAGCATACCAAAAGGTTGTGGTGAGGTACTTTGGACCAAACTACCCAAAACCTAATTGTGCCATGTTTTTTAGGGTTAAAAAAATGCATTTAACAAAGGAACTATGTTTCAAACATACCCAATGACCATGAAACCTTTACCAATTTCATGAAATGACTCAAATCCCCCAAATATCAAATCAATTTGTATCTTGGACCTCTACAAGCATAAAATCCCCAAATGTGACCCAAAAACCCCTCTAATCTATGAGTGGTACATTATCACACTTACCAATTCTTCCCCCAACTTTTGAGAGTTGTTACACCCTCACCTCGGTGTCCTTAAAAAACTTCAAGAATAAAATGGGGTCCTCCAATGGATGGATCTCCTACTACTGCTCCATAGCCACACTTTTCAAGGCCATTTCATGCCTCCAAACACAACAAGTTGATCAATTGACTAATCACTTGCATCTATCAACTCAACCCTACAATGTTAGGCATAAATACATAATGTACATGTCAATAAATCTTTCCCCAAGCCACAGTTACAATAGTATGGGGATGGTTATATCATTTTACTTGAAGAAAACAAAGGAAAACTTGACTGTTACAACCTCTTTGTAAATACAATTGATTTTACATAATGCAATCCTTTGATAATGGATCAAAACAATGTTAAAAACATCCCTCAACATATTTTAATGATCAAAAAATGGAAACTAATCAAACTAGAACTCAAAATAGAAAAGAAAACATGAATTGTATTCAATTGTTGTGTACATTACGTACTTTCTCTTCACCAATATGTACTCCTCTATCTCTCAAACATCTAAAAATGTTTATAAAATAGTTCTCAACTTCCACAACTGACCCCAAGTGGTTGGGAAGGAGTTAGACTTGTTTAATCCTCCAAAATGTGATTTCCCACCAAAACACAACTAGCCATTAAAATTAAAAAATTTGAATTGTTAACTTGTGTTATTTGGTGTTTAATTGCATAGATCTTATTAAAACTTGGAAGATTAAATCCCTAGGATCTAATTAACATGGATAACTTTAAGAAAACCCCTTCTAGGAAAAAGTGTAAAATCCTTGCGAATCCTACATTATTTTAGGGGGAGATTTTTTCTTAATGAAGGCTATTTTTTTTTTCAAATCTATGAATTTTCATAGTTTTTATTGGCGATTTTTTCCCAACCAAATGAAATTTCCATAAATTCCTAGCGAATTATATAGTCATGTGGGCGAAAATATATATTGAATTAGGAAAAAAAATTTGATCTGAAGTAAAAAAATTATAATATATGAGACGAATGATTTTCTTTAGAAGGGAAAAAAATAATTGTATTGGTGATTTTTATGTACCGTTTGAAAATTTATTTATTTTATTGGCTAATCATTCATTAATTATGGGAAAAAATTATTTTATTGGTGATTTTCAAAAGATGGGACATAACACGGATAATCACATCGGCACGTAACCTAACAATAACATCTATTATTTTATAATATTGAATCTATAATTTGAGACTGTCTAATGATCCAAGATCAATGGCTGAAGTTTAATTTCGGGCCCAATTTCTTGAACGAAACAAAGTTCTCCAAGAAGTCACCAAAATATTGACATGTATTAAATTAGGGTTGTCAACTTGTCTACAGACTCAACTTGTTGGTATCGATAAGCACAACTAGTCACATCAAAACATAACCTAACATCCATTGTTTTATAATGTTAAATCTATAATTTGAGACCATCTAATGATCCAAGATCAATGGAGCTCAAGCTTGATTTCAAGCCCAATTTCTTGAAGGAAACAAAGTTCTTCAGGAAGTCACCAGAATGTTGACACGTATCAAATTAGTCTACACTATAGCCATGATCTAATTAATGCAATACCACGTCAAGAGAATAATGCCTTAATTAGTTTCCAACTTATCTTCATGACTCAAAAAGAACATAAAATATCATCATACTATAACATAGAGGTCAAGGTACTAGGAGACCACCTAAGTGAGTGTCATCACACAACCTGTGTATTGGGATCCTCCCTGGCAACCATGTAACCCCACTCCCCCCTTTATGAATAGGGATCCACCCTGGCAGTTATCCCTGGTCCCTGTACTCTAATCAGGTCTATGTGGCCATTAATATGTTCTCTTTCATTATCTTTTAAATCCCCCCTTCCCGAGTTAATTTTTAAGGTTATCACTTTTTACAAACCCAACCATAGGATCATCTAGCAACCACTTTAGGGTTCCAACACATATGGTGAGCCACTCACTTAAGTTTCCTATTCCCTTACCCCATCACAAGCCACAAATAAAAAATGACACTTCCAAGTCCCGATTCATAGGTTTCAAAGACTCCCATGGGCACTCAGGCCCTCAGAACGATTCCTAACCATATCCATATACATAGCAGAAAACTATTGCAAGAAGGTCTAACACAAGACATCACAAAAGAAATCATAAAAATTTCCACATGCCCAAGTAAAACTTTACCAAGGCTCATTTATAGGTCAAAGGCACCCTCCCGTGCACACAGGCCACCGAGACAAGTCCTAGCCTCATAAACTAAACTCAAGTATAAGACAAGTACAAACACATCATAAATAATCCTTAACAAAGCAAGTAACAAATATTCATAAATGATACAAACTTCCACATACACAAAAAGAAACAACACCCATCTATGGAAATCTCATGATCCTGAAATTTGACTAAGTCTGAATTTTTAAGAAATCTCAAAATTAGAAGTTGCATCTTAACTCCTATGAATCTGGAACCTATCTCAATCATCTCAGAAGGTACCTGAACCCTTTATACAAGTATAACTTAAAGTATGTGTATAAAGCCTGAATCCTATTTTCATTGGTTTACACTAGCTCTATCGGTTGACACTAGCTCTGTCAGTTCATACTGAATTGGTCAGTTAATACTATATTTGTCAATTAAATTTGGACTGGTCAGTTAACACAAGACTGGTCGGTTATTACTGCATTGGTCAATTAACACTGAACTAGTCAATTAACGCTGCAGTGTTCGGTTAACACTAAATCAACCTGGCTCGGTTAATACTAAACCGACCTACCTCAGTGAACACTAAACCGACCTAGCTCAGTTAATACTAGACTGACTGGGCTTGGTTAATACTAAGCCAACAGAAATTGTGGAATACGACTGTCAACTATGACTTGCGGGTAAAACTAGGCATTATGGGAACTATGCTTGCCTAATCTGAGCAGGACCCATTTGAGATCTCCTAGTTTCCCCTTAGAAATGGCTCATCAATCCATCCTATCAATCTAATAAATATGTTCTAGATCTGGACAAAGAAAACTGGTGCTAAAATAGATATGAAACTGTAGGTTTGAAACAGAAGTTCTAAAGTCTCAAAGAACTCATGGACATTCTGGATAAGAAAGGAGATACAAGGGAAATGCTAAGGACCCTACAACCTCCTACAAATGCAGAAATAATCATATACATACAATCATGGAAAAATATTTAAACATAATCCTAAACTCCAAATCACTAATACAGGCACAACATATATAGATATGCAGAACATAATCATTCTGTAATTTATAGAGACAATACAACACACAAAGCACATATTCATACACAAAGAGGAAGAATGGAGATTCTTCCCAATTGTAGACCCTACCTTGGGTCCTACGGAGAAATCCTCTTCCCTTGATTGGAGAATCCCTGCGAAACTTCAACCCTTGAGTAGATATCTCTTTGGAAATCTTCCTCTGGCAACCAATTCCAAGCAACCCTCACATGGAAAAACTTCACCAACCAGAAACTCTCAACTCACATAAAACTATCACCAAAAATTTCCAAAGAAACAATTACAGACCACTCAAAAGGAACAAATCTTCCAAAAATTAACATCCTCCCACACACAAAAATCTTCAAATATCTATCTTCCAACTATGTGGTTGGAGGAGTTTCTTTACAGGAAGCAACTTCTCCAACTTCCTTAGTTGATTGGAGGAACAACCAAATAATCTCCTGTAAAGACTTAATCAAGATTTTTAATAAATTTAATTAAAATACCTTTTAAATGAAAGCATAACAAGAATAATAAACAAATACCTTTCAAGAACAACACATAGCACAATAGGAAAGCAAGTGGCCTAACTTCTAGGAGGTCTCGAGTTCAACTCCCTCCTAGATAGCCAATATTACTACAAAGGACATTTTCCTTATTATTATTATCATCTTACTTTTTATTTAATACATTTATCAAATATACTTTATTTCACTCCCTTTATTTACTCATTATAAATAATATACCATTTACATGAATAATGAAAACATACAATTATTATTATTTATATAAGCATGGATATATGCGTGTGCACCCACATATACACATACCTATATAAAATACAAACAATTATAATATATTTATAATTATTATACATACCAAATAGATTAATTCTAACTCATAACATTAACTCAACCCAACATCAAATCAAGTCCATAACATAAACTGCATTCTACTTTCCCAACTAGGATAACTTCCTAAACAAAATTCTAAGTCCATTGGTAACCTTGAGAATATCTTGGTTAAATCTCCACACATCAACAGTTTGAGCATTTTGAAGGTATGCTCAGACCTATGTAGCCAAGTGGAGATGATGCCTGGTACCTGCATCCTACATCACCAACTGATATGCAAAGACAAATATATAATCATAAACAGACAGTGGCAAACAAGGAGGGAGAGTGCGACATCGTGTGGGCCTCCCATAGGAGTAACTATGACTACCCCTCCTCATCCTACACTCACATCAACCAGTGAACATCAAACCATAATAGGGTTAGTAGGGTTAGATCATAATATAAACATCATCATAACACAAATCAATGTAAAACATTTTATTGATAGTTCATTTCTAGCCATTCATCATTAAAATCATAACTCATTTAATCTTTCCAAATAAACTACAGTAACCAAATATATATGCTCAAATGTCTCATAAAATGTTAACTAAACAATAATCATAGTCCATCATAAAATCCAAAGTGTCAAAGAAAAAGTCCTATTAGTCTAACATAAGGAGATGCTAGGGTGGGCATTAAATCCTCTTTCCCTAGGATTAGGCTTACTCCTGGAAGCTTACAAATAAGTATGGATATGCAGATCTGAGTCTGCTAGCATCCTCCCAAGTAGTAGAGGTATCATCACTGGGGTCCCATTGGACCCTTACCTACTCTATGTTGTGACCCTTGAGGGTCAAGGTCCACTACTGGAGTATACGTACTAGCTCCAAAGATAGCTTCCCTTCCTCTACCTATAAAGTGTTCCAATCCAATACATGAGTCAAATCAGGAATATACTATCTAAGTAAGGATACATGAAACACATCATGCACATGTGCAAGGCTATGCGGTAGGGCGAGTCGGTAAGCAACCGGTCCTATCCTCTCAAGGATCTCAAATGGACCTACAAATCTCGGTGCCAACTTAGAACCTTTTCCATAACGGATAGGGCTCTTACGTGGGTGGACTCTCAAAAACACCTTATCTCCAACAGAGAACTATCTATCAATCCTATGAGCATCAGCATACTTCTTCTGCCTATCCTAAGCTGTCAAAGGATGTTCTCTGATCCTCTAAACCTACTGCTCCATATCTTGTAACATCTCGGGGCCAAGTAAAACTTTGTCCTCTAAGCGATCCCAACTCAGAGGGGTATGACAAGGATGACCATAAAGAGCCTAAAATGGTGACATCCCCAAAGAACTATGATAGCCATTGTTATAGGCAAACTCCACTAGGTACAAGTAATCTTCCCAATGAGTTTGTTCTTCCATCACATACATCCTAAGCATGTCTTCAAGAACCTGATTAACTTGCTTTGTCTGACCATTGGTCTCTAGGTTGTATGGAGAACTAAAATTCAGCTGAGTCCCTAAGGCATGCTGCAAAGAGGTCCAAAACTCTGAAGTGAATAGTGGATCTCTATTAGAGATAACCTTTCTAGGAACACCATGTAATCTAACTATATCTTTCATGAAGATTTTGGCTACTGAGGTAGCTATATAGGATGACTGCATAGGTGAGAAATGTGCTACCTTGGTTAACTTATCCACTATGATCATGATAGCATCATGTCTCCGATACATGACTGGTAGTCCCATAATGAAATCCATAGATATCATATCCCATTTCCATTTGGGAATCAGATGTGGTTGAAGGAGGCCTGCTGGGTGATGATGCTCAGACTTGACCCTCTGACATTCTAGACACCTAGCCACAAAATTGGCTATATCCCTCTTCATACCAGACCAAAAATATAGTTGTCTTAGATCTGAATACATCTTGTTAACACCTGGATGAGCTGAATATGGAGCATGGTGTGCTTCCACCATGATGACTCTCTGAAGATCACCTGAAAGCAGCACATAAATTCTACCTTGATGTCTTAGTAGTCCATCTGACTCTAAGGAATACCCTAAGAACCTTCCTTCTAAGGTCCTTTGTTAGAAAGTAAAGATCCCTAAGATAACTAAGAGGGGGGGGGGGGGTGAATTAGTTATCTAATAATTAAACCATTTATCAACTTCAACATCAACTTCAATAGCTTAAACCATATAATCAATGTAGTAACCAACCATAGAAAGATAATCATACACAATGACACAATAACAAAAAGATATGTTAACTAGGGAACCTCTTGATCAAAGAGTAAACCCCGGTGAGAATGATGCCCACAAAATGATGCACTAATATGAAAGTTCCTTGTGAGAGGATGGACCCTATTAGGAGTCTTATGAAATACTTTCAGTACATATGAATCTCAATTAGGAGATTTTGAATCCTTGTTAAAAGATTCTAACCTGGTTAAGAGTTATGGAAGACAGAAGGACCCACTGCCCAAACAACTTCAAGGCAAGATCTCTAAACTCACTGTCCAACAGATCTTAGGATTATTCAATAGAATAATATGAAATATATTACCTCCTTCACACTGTGCCAAAATTGCACTCTCTGCTACACAAGATCACAAATCCAGATCTCTGTACTTCACAAGTCTTCCTTCATCACTGAATTAGCTCTTTTCTTCACCTCATGCATACATTCGCATCACAACTTTCATAATTTCATATAAAAACTATTAAAATCCTATACACAATAAGGAAAAAATTCCTTCCTTTATACCACACTCGAATAATTACAAATGAGTCAGCATGCAAATACAAAATAATAATTTCAACATGCTACATCAAAATCACATAAAACTGTCAGCTTCCAGATACAATAACTTTCCAATCATGTGACCTCAAAGTTTGTGCTATGAACCACATCACCACTAATGAGTCTCAAACCTCCCTTTAACTACATAGAATCAGATTCCATCCCAATTAGGAGATATCCTCTGATTACCAAAAATCCCTACTCAGGAACACTGCCAGAATACTGCTTCCACCAAAATGCTTATAACTTTCATGAATGAATGAATTTATTTTTGTGCTCTTAACCATAGCTTAATAACACACCAAAGAGCATACCATCAACTACACATAATCCAAAATGAAATATCCCATGTGCACGAAACAAAACTGTACCTGCTACTCTACTAAACTCCAGAATATCACTGTGTTGACATCAATGACAATCATAGTCATGAATGCAACAACCACTACTATAGAATGACTACCAAAGGCTTCATCATTCATTCCTAACATCCTTCCTATCTTAATATCAGCCTTAGCTTCTAGATACAAGGTATCTAAAGAAAGTGCCTACAAGATCTGACCTCTCAAATCAGTCAAAAGGGAAAGCATGGATATCTCATGTCTCCTTCTGCTTAAAGCATCTGCCACCACATTTTCCTTACCTTGGATATATCTGACCTCAAAGTCATACTCACATAGGAACCCCATCCATTGACATTTCTTGACATTGAGATTAGGTTGAGTAAATATGTATTGAAGGCTTCGATTATTAGTGTGTAACTCAAACCGATGTCCCAATAAGAAGTGTCTCCAATGATTTAGGGCATGAACTATAGCTAATAACTCCAAATCATGGGTGGGATAGTTAATCTCATGGTCCTTAATCTTTCTAGACTAATAAGCAATAACTCTTCCCTCTTGCATTAATACTGCCCCTATGCCTTCTAAGGAGGCATCAGTACAAACTACCAAATTTTCAGCGGGATCAAGTACCACCAAAATTGGGGCACTAGTCAACTTATCCTTTAGGATCTGAAAAGATTCTGAACATTTCTTAGTCCAAATGAACTTCTTCCCTTTACTTTGCAAGGAAGTGATGGGGTGAGCTATTCTGGAGAATCCTTGGATGAAACATCTATAGTATCTAGCTAAACCCATGAAACTACGAACCTCTGAGATGTTGGTGGGGGTTGGCCATTCAACTATAGCTTGTATCTTGGTGGGATCAACCGCTATACCTTCTCCTGAGATAACATGACCAAGATACTTAACTTTAGTTTGAAATAAATCTCACTTCTCCAAGTTTGCAAATAACTAATTCTCACGAAGGCATTGTAACACTTGTTGAAGATGTTTCTCATGTTCTTCCACTGTCTTAGAATACACCA
Source organism: Chamaecyparis obtusa (assembly GCA_027943335.1). Classification (NCBI taxonomy): domain Eukaryota; kingdom Viridiplantae; phylum Streptophyta; class Pinopsida; order Cupressales; family Cupressaceae; genus Chamaecyparis; species Chamaecyparis obtusa. The sequence goes on along the minus strand of BSBK01012505.1, from coordinate 12,105 downwards.
AAATATCAAATTATTACAAATTTATCCAAGAAGGTTCTGAATACTCCATTCATAAGGCTCATGAATACTGATGGTGCATTTGTGAGACCAAAAGGTACTATAGTAAATTCATAGTATCCATACCAAGTATGAAAAGTTGTACGATGAATGTCAGCTTCATGAATTCTCAACTGATGATAGCCCGACTTCAAATCAATCTTGGAAAACACCTTAGCTCCTTTCATTTGGTCAAACGGGTCATCAATTCTTGGCAAAGGTTATTGATTCTTAATGGTTACTTTGTTGAGTTGATGATAATCAATGCACAACCGTAGTGAACCATCCTTCTTTTTAACAAAGATAACCGGAGCTCCCCAAGGTGACACACTTGGTCTGATAAAGCCTTTTTCTAAGAGTTCTTCTAATTGAACTTTTAATTCACTCAACTCCTAAGTAGTCATGTGATAGGGAGCTTTAGAGAGAGGCTCAGCTCCTGGCACCAATTCTATGCAGAAATCAATATCCCTTTTGGGTGGCATTCCCAGAATCTCAGTTGGATATACATTTGCAAACTCCTGAAGCAAAGGGTGATCGAGTATAATTTCTCTATCTCCCTTTTCCATCAAATCATTAACTAAGACTGCAAAAAGTTGGCATCCTTTCCTCATGCATTTCTTAAGTTGCATAGCTGATATCATCCAGAGTGAAATAGGTCATTGAATTCCCAAAATTGTGTTGGGCTTACCTAAATCATCCATGCAATGAATGACCTTTTTCCTGCAATCTATCCTAGCTTCATGTGCTATCAACCAATCCATTCTTAGGAAAACTCCATACCTTCCAAGAGGAATAACTCAAAGATCAACATTGGTAGAAAAAGGTCATAATCCCAAGTTGCAACCTTGAACACACAAATCTGTGGTCATTTTAGCCCCTGAGGCTAGCTCTACCTGCCACTTAACTCCTTGCCCTACTAACACTAGCTCACACTTTTCTATCAAAGAAGAAGATATAAAGGAGTCGATTGCTCTTGAGTCAAAGATAATAGAAATAGTTTTACCCTTTAACAAACCCAAAGTTTCTATGATAGTTTTTTGGTACTTAGCTTGTCTTTGTTCTACTGTGGTGAACATCCTATGAGACCGACTGGCATCTCCTACTATTGGTTCGGAAACTGCTTGATTTTGATTAGTGAAATTCATGCATTGGGGGCAATGAACTGCAATATGTCCTTGTTGTCCACAAGAGTAACACCTAGTATTTCTTCCCAAGTTCTTTGCACGAGGTGCGCTAGACTGTTGATACCCTCCTTTGTTGAAGTTTTGAGAATTTTGGGATTGTGGAGGAGGAAACCTTTGTTGTGTTCAATAATTTCCTCGATTCTGGGGTTGTTGAAACTTACCATTGCTTTTGTTATTATTCTGAAACTTTTTCTTAGGGAAATTTTGTTCACCTTTGAAAGATGACTATTGGTTCTTAGAGTTGGAATTTCCTTGATCAAAGTTCCCCTTAGAGCCTGATCCAGCATTAAAGGTTTGGCCACTAGCATAGCCACCTTTTCCTTTCTCCTTCCTTTCAACAAGGTATGCCTTCATGATGGCATCCTAGAGATTCTGGGGTTGTAAGACTGCTACCTGTCTGGATATTTAGTCGTCCAGACCTCTGATGAAATGTTGGACAAGTATAGGTCCATCATCTCTAAATCCTGAGAAATGCTTAAGTTCATAGAACTTTCTTTTGTACTCTTCCACTAACATGTTGGCTTGCTTGAGGTGGTGGAATTCTTCTACCCTTCCCCACCTCCACTGATCAGACATGAACCAATCCTTAAAGCTTTCTAGGAACAATTCCCATGAAACCGTGTTGATGGTGACTTGAAGCTTGTCTTCTTCCATATGCCACAATGTAGATGCAAACTTCCTCAAATTCATAATGGCACATCTGGCCTTAACGTTGCTACTAAAAGGGTGCATAGAAAAACACCTTTCAAGGTCAAACAACTAGGTTTCTGCTAAAGATCCCCCTTTGTTTCCATAGAAGAGGGGTACCTTGACCTTGAGCAAGTCCCTCATATGAGCAGTATCCCTGTCTTTGGACTCTTGCCTATCTTGCCTTCTCCTAGGGCTTCTCTCTCTTTCCCTATCTTGATGTTCAGCTTGGTTTCCTTCTTCGAAATTGACTCTATTTTCAAGGTTGTCGAGCCTAAGTAGAACCTGTTGCATAAGTTGTCTAAGTTGGGCTCCTTCAGAGTCATTACTCTGACTCTCATTCCTATGGTTATCTTGATTTTTTTCTCCCTCATGTTCCCCATGGGAACTCTCTGGGTGAGATCTAGAGGAAGACTGTTGAGTTCTGTCCCTAGCTCTTTCATGGGTAATGAGAGGCATCCTGGGAGAGTGGTGCAATATTAGTTTTAAGTGCATGTTTAAAAGTAGCATTCGATGTGTTGAAAAGTTTTGAGTTTCAAACATAACTAGACCCTGAGCTCCTAGTGTAGAAACTTGGCTCTGATACCAAATGTAATGTCCTCGCTAGGGAACCCATAAGGAATCAAGTCTGATGACCAAAAAATTGCAACTAACAAATTTTTTTCTAACATTACATCATTACTACTTCACATTTACATTCCTTAAGGTTCCCTTAATGAAAACATTTACTAACATATTTACATTACTTATCCAAATTGAATTTCATTTCCTTTTTCCTTTACTTCCACATTTAGAACTTAAGAGGTAAGAAAATAACATTTCATTTACAATTATGTTTCTTACTTCATATACTAATTTCATTTCTCCTTCCTACACATTGAATAACTATTCATTACAAATTACATTTCAACCATAGCATAATAAACATTTTTCTTTTATTGCAACAAAGAAGAGATAGAAAGGATCATTCAACATTACATTGTATATTTCCAACTTTGTTCTTTCAAATAATAACCCTTGAAATCAAGCCTAGACCTATCCCTCCCAATTACATGGCTTTTCTTTTCAATTACATCTTTCTAATAATGGATCTCATAATAAAAAGTACATGGATGGCCTGAAGGCATTACAACATATGTTTTCATCTTTCCTTTAAAAAATACAAAATACAAATATCTGAATCATTACATAAATTTGATTGCATCCAAGTCATGAACCACGAACAAAACCTTGAAAGATTTTTGCCACCAAACCATGTTGGACTGATGAGGTTCCACCCCCTGTGCTAGGAGATAGAACCAAGATACTCACAAGGCTCTAAGCATTCTAAGGCTCAAAAGATAAAGAAACCCAAGACTCAAAAAGAACATAAAATATCATCATACTATAACATAGAGGTCAAGGTACTAGGAGACCACCTAAGTGAGTGTCATCACACAACCTATGTATTGGGATCCTCCCTGGCAACCATGTAACCCCACTCCCCCCTTTATGAATAGGGATCCACCCTGGTAGTTATCCCTGGTCTCGGTACTCTAATCAGGCTATGTGGCCATTAATATGTTCTCTTTCATTATCTTTTAAATCCCCCCCTTCCCAAGTTAATTTTTAAGGTTATCACTTTTTACAAACCCAACCATAGGATCATCTAGCAACCACTTTAGGGTTCCAACACGTATGGTGAGCCACTCACTTTAGGTTCCTATTCCCTTACCCCATCACAAGCCACAAATAAAAAATGACACTTCCAAGTCTTGATTCATAGGTTTAAGAGACTCCCCTATGCACTCAGGCCCTCAAAACGAGTCCTAACCATATCCATATAGATAGTAGGAAACTACTGGAAGAAGGTCTAACACAAGACATCACAAAAGAAATCATAAAAATTTCCACATGCCCAAGTAAAACTTTCCCAAGGCTCATTTAAAGGTCAAAGGCACCCTCTCATGCACACAGGCCACCGAGACAAGTCCTAGCCTCGTAAACTAAACTCAAGTATAAGACAAGTACAAACACATCATAAATAATCCTTAACAAAGCAAGTAACAAATATTCATAAATGCTACAAACTTTCGCATACACAAAAAGAAACAACACCCATCTGTGGAAATCTCTTGATCCTGAAATTTGGCTAAGTCTGAATTTTTAAGAAATCTCAAAATTAGAAGTTGCATCTTAACTCCTATGAATCTGGAACCTATCTCAATCATCTCAGAAGGTACCTGAACCCTTTATACAAGTATAACTTAAAGTATAAGAAATTAAAGTACGTGTATAAAGCCTGAATCCTATTTTCATCAGTTTACACTAGCTCTGTCGGTTCATACTGAATTGGTCGGTTAATACTGCATTTGTCAATTAACTCTAGACTGGTCGGTTATTGCTGCATTGGTCGGTTAACACTAAACTAATTAGTTAACACTGCAGTGGTCAGTTAACACTAAACTAACCTGGGTCAGTTAATAATAAACTGACCTACCTCAGTGAACACTAAACCGACCTAGCTCAGTTAATACTAGACCAACCAAGCTTGGTTAATACTAAGCCAATAGAAATTGTGGAATACGATTGTCAACTATGACTTGTAGGTAAAACTGGGCATTATGGGAACTATGGTTGTCTAATCTGAGCATGACCCATTTGAGATCTCCCAGTTTCCCTTTAGAAATGGCTCATCAATCCATCCTATCAATCTAATAAATATGTTCTAGATTTGGACAAAGAAAATTGGTGCTAAAATAGATATGAAACTGTAGGTTTGAAACAGAAGTTCTAAAGTCTCAGAGAACTCATGGACATTCTGGATAAGAAAGGAGATACAAGGGAAATGCTAAGGACCCTACAACCTCCTACAAATGCAGAAATAATCATATACATACAATCATGGAAAAATATTTAAACATAATCCTAAACTCCAAATCACTAATACAGGCACAACATATATAGATATGCAGGACATGATCATTCTGTAATTTATAGAGACAATACAACACACAGAGAACATATTCATACACAAAGAGGAAGAATGGAGATTCTTCCAAATTTTAGACCCTACCTTGGGTCTTGCTGAGAAATCCTCTTCCCTTGACTGGAGAATCCCTATGAAACTTCAACCCTTGAGTAGATATCTCTTTGGAAATCTTCCTCTGGCAACCAATTCCAAGCAACCCTCACATGGACAAACTTCACCAACCAGAAACTCTCAACTCACATAAAACTATCACCAAAAATTTTCAAAGAAACAATTACAGACCACTCAAAAGGAACAAATCTTCCAAAAATTAACATCCTCCCACACACAAAAATCTTCAAATATTTATCTTCCAACTATGTGGTTGGAGGAGTTTCTTTACAGGAAGCAACTTCTCCAACTTCCTTAGTTGATTGGAGGAACAACCAAATAATCTCCTGTAAAGACTTAATCAAGCTTTTTAATAAATTTAATTAAAATACCTTTTAAATGAAAGCATAACAAGAATAATAAACAAATACCTTTCAAGAACAACACATAGCACAATAGGAAAGCAAGTGGCCTAACTTCTAGGAGGTCTCGAGTTCAACTCCCTCCTAGATAGCCAATATTACTACAAAGGACATTTTCCTTATTATTATTATCATCTTACTTTTTATTTAATACATTTATCAAATATACTTTATTTCACTCCCTTTATTTACTCATTATAAATAATATACCATTTACATGAATAATGAAAACATACAATTATTATTATTTATATAAGCATGGATATATGCGTGTGCACCCACATATACACATACCTATATAAAATACAAACAATTATAATATATTTATAATTATTATACATACCAAATAGATTAATTCTAACTCATAACATTAACTCAACCCAACATCAAATCAAGTCCATAACATAAACTGCATTCTACTTTCCCAACTAGGATAACTTCCTAAACAAAATTCTAAGTCCATTGGTAACCTTGAGAATATCTTGGTTAAATCTCCACACATCAATAGTTCAAGGATTTTGAAGGCACGCTTAGATGTATGTAGCTAGGTGGAGATGATGTTGGGTACCTGCATCCTACATCACCAACTGATATGCATATACAAATATATATTCATAAACAGACAGTGGAAAACAAGGAGGGAGAGTGCGACATCGTGTGGGCCTCCCGTAGGAGTAACTAGGACTGTCCATCATCATTCTACACTCACATCAATCAGTGAACATCAAACCATAATAGGGTCAGTATGGTTAGATCATAATATAAACATCATCATAACACAAATCAATGTAAAACATTTTATTGATAGTTCATTTCTAGCCATTCATCATTAAAATCATAACTCATTTAATCTTTCCAAATAAACTACAGTAACCAAATATATATGCTCAAATGTCTCATAAAATGTTAACTAAACAATAATCATAGTCCATCATAAAATCCAAAGTGTCAAAGAAAAAGTCCTGTCAGTCTAATGTAAGAAGATGCTAGGGTGGGCATTACAATGCAACACCACGTCGAGAGAATAATGCCTTAATTAGTTACCAACTTATGTGCATGACTCTGCACATCTTAGAGAATAATGCCTTAATTAGTACACATATAACCATGATCTAATTAATGCATGTATCAATTCTTACAACTAGTAGTAGGTTGTGTTGACGGTTGATAATGTATCACAGTTACAGTTAATAAAAGAAATGTCGTATCACTAACATTAAATTGGGTAATGTTGCTTGTCATGATACTTTTTCCAATTTGACACACTCATGAATTTAATATGAAAGATTTAAAAAATTTTAAAGGAAAAATGAATTAATAAGGTTAGAGAAAGAATTGAGGGCTATTTAGAATCCACACATACCTAATATCGATCATTCAACCATTTTAAATGTATCACACATATCAAGTCTTATAACTGGACAATTGATAATATACCGAATGTTGTAGTTAATAATAGAAATGTCTTATCACTAACATTAGATTTGGGTAATTTTACCTGTCATGACATTTTTTCCAATTTCACACACTCACATGTATTTAATATGAAATATTTACATAATTTTGAAGGACAAATGAATTAATAAGGTTAGAGAAAGAATTGAGGGCTATTTATAGATGATCTATGTTTCTTTCTTCTTCAATTCTGCCTCTGCTAAGTGCTTGAAAGTATGCCTCTGGTTTAGGTCTTTAGACTGTATAATTTTATCACATTCTAATTTTTATATATTCTGGTAGTGTTTTTCTGAAGATGGACATTCCTATCCATTTGATAAGCACATCTGAGGAGGATAAAAAGGCCTTTTTGGGTCTGGTCTTAGACCAAACACTACAATTAGTTTGTAATGAGAATTGTTCCTTTACAAATGAGGCTATGAGGATGGTATTGGGCTGTGAATTTATTGATAATATTGATAGATACCCAGTTAAAACAGACATTACTTCTCAATTTTTGGAATCTCTTCTAGACATAGAAGGAGGGAAGGTGGATGTGATCCTTCTATTAAGGAGGGTATATAAACAAGAATTCTTGGGTGATGATGTTCAGGTTGCCATTTTTGCACAAATAGGGGTTGGGATCCCTTGGGCAAGTGATTTACCCCAAACTTCTCCAGCCAGGCCAAAATGTGGCTTGCAACCTTTTTTTTTGAACCTGAATGTTGAGCAATTAACGCACCATAGGAAATGGATGAAAATTGGTAGGGATTTTCTTTGAAAGTGGGTTCTCTTGGATGAATTTGTGGACTATGGATGGTTACATGAATTCTCAGAGCTTATCATCTCTGAAGATTTTTACTTAGACAAAGGGGAAAATCCTTAGTTTTTTGCTACCCAGGACCCTATGGACTGGAATTTTGAATTCAAAGGGTTTCTTTGTTTTGTTTTTTTGGACTATAGATTATAGTAGGTGTTGTTTTAAGCACTACCTCGCAACCTCCCTCATTTTTTATTTAAATTTTTGGAGGGACTCCAAGTCTGAATATTGTAAATTTGTACAAAATATTAATGGTAAATTTGCAACTTCATTTCAATTTGTTTTTTATGCATTGGATACCCTATAATAGTAGTAGTTTAGTTGTTTTGGGAAATTTGGGAGGAAATGCGACAGTTGTAAATATTTAGAACATATTAATGGAAATTTTGCAAGTTTGCTAAAATTTACAAGTTGCTATTTTTAATAGTCCAAACTCCAAAGACAAAGCAATATTTTTATTATTGTTTACTAATTAATTCAGATTAATGATATACCAATTGCCAAATTTACCAATGTGCTATTATAGTCTACCATATCAATGTGTAATAATGTAATTTCAATTATAATACAAATAGAAATAATTCAATTCAACTCAATGTTAAAGTCTGAGTTAAACATTAAAACTTATAATCTTCATAAAAAACAATCAATTTAAACACTTTGAATCTTGATAATTTTTTAAACGTAAAAGTTATAATCAATAAAAATTATCATTTTAACTATACTATATACCTCTTCAACAATATTACTATTCAATTAATTAACTTTAAATGTTATTATCCATTAATATCTAAAAAGGAAAAAATAACAATGTCTGTTGTAAATAACTACAACGTACCCATTGCACACTAAGGTGCAATTGCTAGTATTTAAATTTCATGACAGTGAATTCCAACTACCATTGGACGAGCACAGATTGACAATGTACAATAGATTTCAGGATGAAAGGGAAAAGAAACCCCATTTTTGCAAACCCTTTCCAGAATTATGACACGTGTCCACTCGCATGGTCAACTGATAATTTCATTTGATGATGACGTGTGACTTGTGAGGTGACTAGGTGACTACTAGTACATACAAGGCTAAAGTTAATGGGACTGACGGGGCCATGACACCGATAGTGACTAATAATGATCATTGGATGATTATAGATCAACGAATGAAGCTATTTTGGGTCAAAAGGGAAAAGAAAAACCATTTTTGCAAACCCATTCCAGAATCATGACGCATGTGCATTCACACAGTCAGTGACAAGTGTCATTCGATGATGATGTGTGACTTGTGAGGTGACTAGGTGACTATTACTAGTACTAATAGGGAAAAATTTAATGGGACCCACGGAGCCACGACACTAGATAGTGACTAACAATGACCATTGGATAATATAGATCAATGACCGAAGCTTTATTTCAAGCTGAAAGGGAAAACAAAACCCATTTTTCCAAACCCCTTCCGAAATCATGACATGTGTCAACTCACATGATCAGTGACAAGTGTCATTTTATGATGATGTGTGACTCGTGAGGTGACTAGGTGAGTACTACTAGTCTACTACCAAGTACCAACTAGGCAAATATTAATGGGACCCACGACAACTGATAGAGACTAATAATGATTGTTGGATGAGCATAGATCAAGGACTGAAGGTGTATTTCAGGGTGATTTGGGGAATGATCACCTCTATTTGTAAATGTCCCACAAAAACAAGACACACGTCATGAATTAACCCTCAACTAAGTATAATTAAAATCCAAATTGGAGTAAACTACATAACAAATTATGTAAAAAATGTTGTAATTTCAGGTGTCTAACTAAAGTTGTAGTTTCAAACAATTAAGTGGCAGGTGTCCTTTAGGTTTTCAATCTAATTTTTTCAGTTCTAACTAGTAAATACTATTGGAGATTTAGAAAGGGGTTATGACTTCTAGGTTAATGATTGAGGTTCAAGGAATGCAATAGAGTCCTCTCGGCTCTCTTCCCACTCATAGTCTGTACAAATTGAAATTGTGGGTAAGTACTAAAACCCCAAATAGCTTTGTCCCGCATTTTTAAATTTTTTAAATCTCATGGTTACAACTTTTCTATTTATATTGTAGAAAAATAATTAGCCTATTAGGGTTTAATATTTGAATTGTCCTACGAGTAAATAGTGATATCAGTTACCACTTACAATGATGGACAAAACAAATACCAAGATTATGAGTAAAAGGCCAAGTCAGATAATAGAGTTCTACAATCTGCTTAAAATGCTTAGGTTTCACGGATAAACTCCATGATATTTATGATCATGTTATCCATGGAAATAAGGGAATAATGGAAATAATATTTGCACTTGAAACTAAGGTGAACGATCCAAATAAGGGTTCAAAATTTTGTTCATTTAACATCATGATAAAGGTAATGACAAATAAAATTACATCGTGGGTTGCTAGGTCAGCATCCATGGCGTTATCTCAAGTATTCCCTTGCCCAAAAATTTTCATGGTCTACGTCAAAAATTATGATGAAAATAGAAAAGCAATTGTGAATAAAAATACTCAAGAGGAAATTGTGTCCATAACCAAGAGGTGAATTTGCTAGTTTGTTGAACCTAGGGTTTGAACAATGAAATTCAAATGTGCACATTAACCTGGGAAGCTGGTAGAGGATTATGAAAAAATAGATGCAACACAGAGAGATTTGTATATCAGAGGAATAACAAGTGGTTCTAGTTTGAAACTAGATCATAAGCCTCCTTATGATTATGAATATTTTTGCGCAATGGGTTCAAGAGAGTATTTTCTTGATAGAATTTGTTTGGGATTAGATAGCAACAAAGAAGTAGGTGCCACATTCTTGAAATGCTTTTTCATATTCATTTTGAAAATGAACTAGTAAAATATTGTTTTATTGAGCACATTGTTCGTTGCATGCAAGAACAAAAAAAAGTCAATGAATAAAAGAGGTTCACAAAAGACATTTAGATTCACAATGTACATGTGCTATCCTCTCTTAGCAAACAATCGTGCAATATTTCATATAAAAAAGTTTTGCAGTCAGAGCCAAAATCCAATATATGAATGGACACCTCAGATAAGAATGATTAATAACAGAAGGAACTACAACAATTTTGTAGACTTCTTTTTGGCACCAATGTACCATACAATTACAGGAAATCCAATGCCTAGATTGTTTGTTTCTTGTAGAGATTGCATTCAACTCGAAAGTCAAATACAATTGGTTGACTAGTACTTCATTGAAGATACACTATGTTAAGGTTTTATGGTTCAGTGGTAGAACCCTACAAACTTCCAATACATGTGATAAAGAGGGTATTTGCATTGGAATATGTACAAAAGATGGAGAGCACAAATGTACTCTTAATAGTCAGCAAAAGAAAATGATATTTCCTTCCTTGCCTTTCTCATTTGGAGGGTTCACATTTGAGAGAAGAGGATTCAAAGTGGCATAGGCCCTTTTTCAATTTTTTGCTTTTATGTTATTAGTCACTGGCAGTATGATCCATTTAACATAATTGGAACAAAGCTTAGAGAGAATGGGAGCTCTGCAAGAAAAATGTCAACATGAGAGTATGTCATTGATAGAAAAATTTAAAAACATGGAATCTTGGGATGAGGTCAAAAAAGAGATGGAGAAATATGCCACTGAAAATAATATTTCAATACAGGAATTGTCATCACATTTTATGGAATTACACAAATAAAATGAATGGATCGTAACAATTTATGGTGCATTGAAAACTCTGCATGATATTTGCAACAAGTATTTTGAATCTTAGAGGCACACAAAAAAAAGGTTTCAGGGCTTCAAAAGCTCTTTTTGATATTTGCAATGTTGGATGTGTCTCACCAAAATTTTTTGAACAACATTGTTTGACTCACCTCCAAATAATGTTTGGGATGCAGGGTGTGGTCTCGAATGCCAATTCTCAACTTCAAGACATCCTTAACATTTGGTGACACTCTTGAGTTAGATTACCAAAATAGTTGAATTTGATCCTTCATAGAATCACAACATTGGTATGCTTCTTATCACAATGTGAAGTCTCCCACTTTAAGCCCATGTATCATTTTGAAGAGGATCATCAAATCTTTCTCTTCTTGCAAGTGCTCTATCCAAAGTTTTATGATTTAGATTCAAGTCAACACAAGTTTGTCTCATCAAACGAGTCTTTCTCAAATGATGACTTACTAAGGAGGTTGTAATAACCATCCCTAGTGGCTCTCTTATCTTTTTCCTTGGTAGTCTTCCCAATGAAATTGAGAGCACTAAAAAGATTTCTCACAATAATAGCATTCCTCTCCTTTTTCTTGTTCACACTAATCTTCAATTTGACTAGTATACGTATCATCTTTTGCATCTTTAAAAATTGCACAAACATAAGACATTGCTCAACCAATGTCTTGTGGCTAAAAAATTGATCAAAAAGTTTTGAAACCCACAACCAAACAGTTCTTTCTG